>JABXWE010001315.1:0-78561 GCA_014611495.1 Limonius californicus | reverse complement strand
GCCAACTAAATTTTGTAATATAATTAAACCTGCAATAATAATATCGGTTATCAGTGTTTTAGTAAACATTTTTCTTCTTCGAAACTGTACGAATTACGGAGTTTTTACAAGAGTCTAAAAATGAAGCTAATGAATAAGTCTTCACCTTAAAAAGAACATAGAATCGTATCATCATCCTTAAAAAAATTCAGAACAAATTTATCAGGGGGTGGGGGTGGTTTTAACCCTTCTCCAATTTGCTTTGGGTTTCTTTTATTACTGAAAGTAGTGGCTTCCTTTGAAGTGCCCAGGTACCAAATTTCATTAAAATTGGTTCACACGTTTCTGAACAGCATACAAAAATGTGATTTTTTAAGTAAACTTTGAACCCCTCTCACGGGCAAACGGTACATTTTGGTATATGACAAAGTTGGGTCCAATCGACTTCTTTTGATCTCTAAAATACGTGGTAACTCTATGTCCCAGGAGTTTTGGGACAACCTGTATATACTTTGGTCAGCGATTTCGACTATTATTTATTAATTTCTATTACGCTCCTATTATATTATATGTCGACTATGCTTTTTAAATCTCAATAGACTTACCATACGTCCCGATTTGGCCGGGACTGTCCCAGTTTAAACGTATGGTCGCGGCGTCTCAGTCAGTTTGTCTATTGCCCCGGTTCTTTGGAAAACATTAAAAAGTACTGTATAACTGTATACTGTAACTGTATATTTACAGATGAATTACGAAAAGGTTCTCCGTGTTTGTGGTCCTATTGAGAAAGTGAAATGCCAACAGTATTCTTCAGAATTTTCAGTGGTTTACGGTGAGAGTTTGGATATCAAAAATCACTTGAAATATGTGCGACATAAGGCTAGTCTAGCAGCGGCAGGAACTTCCTCAAAAATACTGTCATATCAAGTGCCGATGGTTGTCGGAACAGGCTATACCTAAAACCTAATCCATGAAGCGCAGAAAAAGAAGAAGCATTTTAAAAGTTCCGATCCGTGTGACAAAGAATTCTTAATAGCTGCTAAAGAAGCAACATGTTGTTATTCACAATCTCAGCTTCAAGTCTGCCGATTGTTCATCTAAGTTGATGTCAAATTTTTTTGAACACCCAGTTTTAGACTAGCCGGAACAAAATGTGAAGCTGTCATTGGAAATGTGATTGGGCCGCTGTCGTTTCAGCAACTTTGTGAAGATTTAAACAGAACACATTTTGCGACAATATCAATTAATGCTTCCAAAAGGAGCGAAATTAAAACTGTGCCATGTGTTGTACCAGATTTTGGAGTAAAAGTTAAACTTTTAGAATTTCAATCAGTTCTCGAAGAAAGTGTAGAAATACTAATTAATGTCAGTTATCAAGAACCATAATATAATAATAAAAAAATTATTGGCTTTTGTGGAGATAACTGCAATACCAATTTTGGAGGTGTAAAAAGGAGAGGAGAAAACAATATTTACAGTCAAGTGAAGACGGACTAGAAATAAATATTGTAGGCATTGGTTGTGGGGCTCACATCGTTCACAAATCTCTTCAAACTGCAGTTGATTTTCTACCTATTGAAATAGAAGCTTTAGTGGTCAAGATTTATAAATATTCCTACATTTATACGGTTCGAGTAACTCTAGTAAAAGAGTTTTGCGAATTTGTAGATGTCGAGTATAAAAAGGTTCTTCAACATGGCACACCCGTTTTCTTTCGCTATTTCCAGCTATCGACAGCATACTTGAAATCTGTAAGGGACTGAAATCATATTTTATTTCAGAAGAACAATGTCCAGTGTTGATAAAACAGTGATTTGGTTATGATTGCGATGAAATGCATTAGTGGTTTGTGCAAGGACAACTAACATTGTTTAACAAATCTACCTTATTATGGAAAGTACAGAAGCAAATGCAACTGATATAGTTATGTGAACATAGAGAATTTAAAAAAGATTTTGAGGAAAGGAAAGGAATGAGTGTATACCTCAAGAAGCAAAAAGGCTTCTAAGAAACCTGGGCGATAATGAAATTATTAATATTAATACAATCCTACAGGAGGTTACAAAATTTTATGACCGATGTTTTTCTTACATTGAGCTATGGGAATACAGTTTCGGTGGAGCAGAATCTTTTCTATATTATATAATACATTTTTAGCGTGCCAGTCACATCTGCACCGGTTGCAAGGATATTCTCAATAATGAATAACATATGGTCTGAAGAAAGAGAGAGAACTGCTGAATCAACTGTAAAGGCTTCATTGCGCTGCAAAGTTAATTGTGAACTAAATTGTAGTGAATTTTTGACGCGATAAAAATAACTTAGCTGAATAAACGTCTCTCCTTCTAAAATTGCATAGCTCACTTTTTGTTTTGAGTAAACCCTTGAAATTGTCCCGGTTTGCGAAACCAATATTATGGTAAGTCTAGGTCTATAAATGTTCATATAGAAAGGCACTTAAGAAAAAAATCATGACAGTAGGAAAGTTAATAAAGTTCTCTATTTTAATTATTGCACAAGATTCTACGCATTAATATATAAATTCTATAACATTCAACTATAAAACTAAAATAGGTACTCTTTTGCCAGATATAATCGATACAGAGTTAAAGTTTGCCAGCAAGCAGAACATTTACATAAAGCCAAGTGCTTCTTGAGCAATGGCAGGTCTATAAGGGAGATTTCAGCATAAGTTTCCTCGATAGTGGTGACAATGATTTTTATACAGATTGTCACTTTTTAGGGTGACAGTATTTCTTAAAGAATGTAATGGCCGTTTCATACAGTGGTTTTAACTGTGGTTTCTTGAATAGGGTGCGCAAGTGATGTGAGTAATTTGCTTCAGTAGGGGGTGAAAAGTGATACATATTCAAATTTTCAGTGGTTGTGTGACTCTTTGTCTGCAAGCTAGCATAATTAGTCAAGGAGGTTACGAAAAAAGACATTTACACAATATTTTCTTGTTGGTGCTGGAACAGATCCTCAAGGGATAGAATACTGAAAAATGTATAATACATATTGCTAAAAAGGTAAATAGGCCTCAACAGGTAAATATATTTAATTATGTGACATTACCTTTCCCCGAAGATTTTATTTAATCTCTTTTCTAAATTGAAAATAGGCAATTTATCTAATATTTAGGCTATACATGATAGCACGAACCACTCTGGATTAGTAGATTTGTTGAAAAATACTAGTAGTAGTATTACTACCAGCAATACTAGTCAATACATCTCATTGAGCATTAAAAATGTTCCTCAAACGTCTGCTCCATCGGAAATTTAATTTAATTTTTTTTTATTATTATTACAATTGCTTCCTATATTCAACAGATAAAAGTTGTTAGAGAAGAAGAACTAGAAAAATGTATCCTAACGTATGTAAACATCTACATTTATATGATTTTTACGATATTTGTAAAGGATTAACTCAACACCAATGCATAGAACAGATTCGTTCAACTTTTGGTAATGGAGCACCATCAGAAAAGACTGTTTAGAAATGGTTTGCAGAATTTCGTCGTGGTCGTGCGTCCATCAGTGATGAATTTCGTGAAGGTCGACCAAAATCGGTTATTATTCCAAATAACATCGATGCTGTGCGCAACATGATTGAAGAAGATCAGCATGTGACTTATAGGGATATAGAGGCATACTTAGGCATATCGAAGACTGTAGTACATTCGATTTTGCATGAACATTTAGCTGTGAAAAAGATCTGTTCCCGATAGATTCCGCATAATTTGACCGAAGCTCAAAAAAGCCTCGTGTTGTCATGTCAAACAAAAAATGCATGGATAGCGATTTTCATCAACTCAAGAAGCTGTTGAAGCCTTCAAAAACTATGTTTCTGAGATACCAACTTCAGAGGGGAAACATGTTTCGAGAATTGGTTTGAACGCATGCAAAAGTGTATAAATCTTAAAGACGAATATTTTGAAAACCAATAAAACAGTTTGTTTCAAAAAAATTTTCTAGTTTTAGTAAATACTTAAAAGGCTGCCCTCGGTATTGTCGCACAAGGGATAACGGTGATTATCCTCTAACTCTATATTTATTATCATCAAAACTCAAAACAGAAACATTTTCGTTATTAAAATCAATTAATTATAATTACTAAAATATGAAGACTCCGAGCGACGATAAAATAACTTCTGAAATGTTAAAAATAGGAGGGAATATCCTAACAGATATGATGAAGATTCTTTTTAATAAATGTTTGCGAGGGCGTAAGGTACCAATTAAAGAAAAATGGAAAAACGTTGAAAGAGTGCAACTGTTTAAGAAGAATTATGGTATATTATAGCGAACATCGAGAACTATAGGCCAATCAGTTTGCTATCACACTTACACAAACTGTGTACTAGAGTAATAATGAATAGGCTAGTCACTAAGCTAGACTTCTAGCAGCCTCCGGAGCAAGCAGGTTTTAGGAGAGACTACAGCACAGTGGACCACCTCCAAACATTACGTACATTAATTGAAAAATCAACAGAATGCAATATTTCTCTGAGCCTTGCATTCATCGACTATCACAAAGCTTTCGATTCGATTGGACAAGAGGCTTCTCTGAAGGCACTAGACGATGCGAGGATCGATTCCAGATATTCTACACAAAGATATATATATGAGCGAGCTACTATGAAGATACGTATTGATGACGAAACAATAACAAACAAAATTCAAATGGAGAAGAGGGTGCGATCCAATATCCCCAAAGATTTTTACGCTGGGGCTAGAGAACGTTTTTAAGAAATTACCTTGGGAAAAGAAAGGAATAAATATCGATGTTATATACTTGAGCCACCTACGTTTTGCCGACGATATGGTTCTCATAAGCAATGACTCCCAGGAGCTAAAAGATATGCTAAAAGATCTGAATACAGCATCTAGAGAAATAGGTCTACACATGAATCTGGGAGAAACAAGAGTAATGTCTGACAACGTCATACAGCCATACTTGAACAATAACTTAATCGAGCAAGTAAATAAATAAATCTATTTCGGTCACGAAATCAGACTGGGCAAAGACAATCAGTCAGCAGAAATAGCGAGAAGAGTTGATCTAGCATGGGAAGCCTTCGGTAGACTTAGACATATTGTAACGGTATTTTCGCCTAGGTTGTCCGCAACCCATTTCACACTGGGCTCAGGAGTGTTTATTTGGAGTTTCCCTCAATCTTTTTCCAGCATTTTAGGTACTACGCATGTTTGATTTTAGATAAACAGGATTTCCGGTGATAATTCTCTGCGTCTGACAGAATACGAACGTGTCGTTGAATTGGTTTTTCCCGTTAAAGTGTTTGTCACTTTGAGTTCATCTCGATTTTCTGGGTAAATCAAAGATTATAACGTGATCTTTAGTTGATTGTTGCATTTACGTTATTGACATTTATGTCGCTTTAATCAACATTTCGATTCTTTTATAATTTTGTCGAGTCGATCGGAGTTTTACCGATTGGTGAGTTTTTCCTTTTTCTTGTAAGTTATGGCTGACCTAATTTTTCCTTGTATTCGAAATTAGACAACTTGGGAACGGTGAGATTCGTCCACAGATATCTGCGCTTTCAATGGTTGTATCTGCTGCTTGCGAGAACTAGAATTCGAATTCAATCCAGCCGCCTGCAGTGAAAACACGTGCCGTACTCGAGGCTGGTCTAGAACGTTCCATTCCAGATTAACCAGGGAAGTGCACATTAATTTTTAATTTCGACAATTTCGGAATCAATGTAAATACTCTTTGTTTATCTCTAAGAATTTAATTATACTACGGGGTAGATAAGAACTATGTTGTAATTGTACAGGGTGTTTCGAATTACTTTATTGGCATAATTCATTGATATTTTAGTTTGTACATGTATTAGCGTACATAATCACGAGGATTTCACTTGATATACAGCGTGAGTCAACCGGAGCGGTAATATTGCGTTTTGTTCGGGTTTCACAGCGATCTTTGATTTTCTTATCTGCGCTGTAGATCTTGAGAGGCCTTTCATGACTAGAGTATAGGACACGGCCTGAGGGCGTTTTTTGGGGTAGAAAAACGCAGTATTTTTACTTTAGCTCAAAGTCATTTAATATTGTTGCTATATTGAGTGATTGCGTACTGGCAATTGTGTACCGATACAGGTAACGAATACACTTATATTTTATTGTTGCTAATTTGGGGTGTATAATCTACATATATATATATATATATTTTTTTTTTTTGCTGATATTAAATATTGTTGCTGCAATTGGTCTTGTTATTTATTGTTTCCTATCATTGTATTCTGGAGTAACAAATTAAGTAAGTAATAAACTGTGGGTCCAACTAACCAATCGACATCTGCGTTAATGGTAGTGTATTTTATTTTTAAGTCGGTGGCGCCCTTTCAGGTAATTAACGTAGAGTTAATTAATATATTTAATCGAGCAAAGCAGAGAACCGCCCATCTTCGATTGAGGTTCCGGGAGGCTATCATTAACCAATTATTTACTTACTTAGTGTGGAGAATTTCCCTTGGAAATTATTATCAGGCGTCACAATATATTTAAAATCAACCACATTATAAACTTCAAGAAAAAAGTGTTTGACACCTGCATCTTGCGAATGGCAACATATGGACTGGAAACAATTACCCTTACAGTTAAAAGCGTGCATCTTTTAAAAGTTATGCAGAGATCTATAGAGAGAGCGATGTTGGGAATATCTTTGAGAGATCATATCAGAAACGAAGATTACGAACAAGGGTCATTGATATAGCTGAACGTATCGCATACATGAAGTGGAGCTGGGTTGGTCATGTCGCGAGACAAAATAAAGAAAGAAGTAGAGGGCGACCACAGAAAAGTTGGCTAAATGACGTCAAGAAAATATAGCAGGTAGAGAGACTGGCATCGTAAAGCCAGCGATCGTGCGGTTTGGAGGAGTTTAACGGAGGTCTACATCCAGGAATGAACGCAGATAAGCTGAAGAAGAAGAGGAACTATAATTCTTAAATGAGTTATAATGATTTTAACGATATACTAAATTTCAACTTTCAGATTGGACATTTTTCAGAGTTCATTGATCGTACTGAACAATTCAGAAATGTTTAGGTGTTCTCGGATATGATTTGCAGTGAACAAATATAGTTTTTCACCATTTCGTTCAGCATGATCAAATTTTTAATTGTAATTTGTGTATTACCAAGTAAAAACTCAATAAGTGTAGTATTGCTGCTGTGAAATTATTGCCAGTTCATAATCACAACGTCAAACATAAAGCCCGTTCTTAAAATTCTGAAGCGATAGTGTTAATTGTTTAAAAAGGATAACTAACTTGGCAATGCACTCTACAAAATACATTTTTGCTAGCCGATCATTTGGCTTATTTATTTTTGTTCCTGAGGTGACTATTAGTAGAACAGTTCTGCAATAATCTTTTTATACGTTTTTCAATAAAAGTAGAAATAACATCAAGAATTGCAAACAATACGCCAAATTAATTCGCAAAATACATCTGAACTTGTGGACCCTACGTAGTTACAGAGAAAACAATCAATCAGCTTAGAACGACTCAACAGGCGATGGAAAGACGTATTTGGGGACTAACTTTAATGGACAGAAAATCAAATAGCCGAAGTAGCCGACGTAGTGGAAACCATAACATGATTATAGTTGTAATGGCTAGCACACATTATCTGAAAATACGATAAGGAATAGATATAAAAATAGTTACAATCTATGACTCTGCCAAACGCACAGCGCCACACATGTGAATAATAGCTGCGACTTTAACACAATCAAAGCATTTTTATGTTTTTGTTGTTACAATATAAATGTTTAATTAAATATCAATGTTTTAGATAACTAAATAAATACAGAATTAATATTTTTCCTTGAGAAGAGATTCAAGCGTATTTGACAGTCTTAATAAAACCGTTTCTTAACTCAGGTAATTCTTACAATTGAGAGATCTGTCTGCCTAGTCTGGCTGTTGGTGTTTTCCTTTCCTTCATTTTGGCGAGCTTGTCATCTTGCTAATCCTTTCCGCTCTATTGCCGGTTACTTCGTTGGGTTTAGGATCATAAATCTACTTAGACAATCTTGTTGATAAATTAAATTTAAAACCGAAATAAGTTTTCTTGCGCTCGAAAATTGTCAAATATGTTTAACAATAATCTCGCTACCATAACAGATCCTAATATAAAAATAATGCCTGGGCAAATTTTGAAACCGTATGTGCTATATTTCTCAAGGCAGCAGTTAGCGAAGCGTATTGATCATATTCACTACACATACAGGAGTAAACCTAGAAAGAGAACAGAGCTACTAATTAATTAAGCCAAAGGGTGCGAATAACGATTTGTAGAACATAATTATAACCTCTAATTATGAGAACCAATGATTTCGTATTAATTGCCACTTAAATTTGGCGTACTTCATAATAGCTATGCTTCACGTTTTGATTATTGATTACCATTTACAACGCATGTACGCGGAGCAGAAAAGCGAAATTGGAAACTGTTGCAATACTAAAAATACCTCTTGATTGATATTCTCAATATAACTGTCAAAGTGTACAGATTTGTAAGAAAAAATGAATTGCTGTACCGGTTTAAAACATTTTCACAATGCTGTCGACAACGAAAGAGGACGCATTATTAATGTTCAGCTGCAGTCACAATCTTGTTTGAGTTTCAGCGGGGGAAACATTCTGAGAACGGAATAGAATTTGAGAAATGACGCGAAACGGATATATAGGTTAGATAGATATCTGGAAAGCCAGACATAGATAACGCAAATCCAGTGTCGTTGTGATCGATGAAACCGGCGAACAGACAAATGCTTGTTAAACAAAAAGAGAAGGTTTTTTATTGCTCGTGAAGATAACAAATCGACGGAGTTAACATTTTCATATGTGTATAAAATGATTCGTTTCGGAATTAGCAACGGTCATATTACTCTTTTTTGTGATGGCACGGCGAAGCGAAAAAACATAACATTTTGTTTTGAAGAGTAATAAGTGTCGAACAAAAAGGAGCATAAAAGACTGCACACGATTGTTGCCAGAGTTATATCGTTTCTGTATTTGTTCGGAGTAAAAACGTTTGCAAAAAGAATACAGCTTAGGGGAGTTAAATGCTTGAAATTACCAGAATGGCTCGTACGGAATCCACTAATTTTAATCTTTCCTAATTTCGCAAAAAACACAAAGCAAAAACAAGAGGTAGAATAAAATTAAATAAAAAAGTAGGAAAGTCGGCAATAAAAAAGGTGAGCACCGAGCGCATTCACGTTAATTATTTTAATTTATATCTCCAAGTTTTCCTTTCTTGTCAGATTATTTTGTCTCAGCAGCGCTGAAATAAATTAGCTTTTCACAAATTGAACTGAGAAAAGTTAATTAA
The DNA here is from genome assembly GCA_014611495.1 of Limonius californicus. Lineage (NCBI taxonomy): Eukaryota > Metazoa > Arthropoda > Insecta > Coleoptera > Elateridae > Limonius > Limonius californicus. The sequence continues at coordinate 69,209 of JABXWE010001315.1, read as the reverse complement.
CCGAATGATGAGGAAACGACATTCTTTAAATACAGCTGATGACTGGATCGATTAATCGACGTCTTAAAGTAACTTGTAGTATTCGAAGTGAAAACTACTTGAATTCATATAACCCTACACTATTTTCTGGAAACAACTACTACCAGATTGCTTTGGTTTATTTAGTTTCTCCTACTGTGTAACAAGTAAATATATTATTTAAAACATATACAACATGCAGAGATGATTAATACCAGAATTGTATGATTTACATATGCTGCAGGCGGTTCGAGCTCTAAATTTCGATTTGTGATAGTTTCAAAATGGATACACTTGATAGGAAGGAAACTCACTCTTGAGAATACTTCCTGTCAAGTATATCAAAAACGGGGATTTTTATTGAAATTCAGATATCGTTGAAAGTTGAAAATTAGTAAATGATCGAGGCAAATCTTAGGAAACTATTTTTAATTAAACTGATTTCCATGATTAGCAAACTTGCTAAATTTTCAGCTTAATGAATAAATTCCACAAAAACTAAGTACTTCAGAGAGACCTGCGGTACTTTCAAATAAATATTACTTAGTTCATTTTAATATTATATCTAATATTTGCATTAATGTACTAAGATCTTACCGGAACATAATAAGTTAAAATCATGACAACATAAGGATGAAAAATTATATTTTGAATATTTGATTCTAGACTTGATTGGCTTCCTTTGTAATACATGATAAGGACAGGTAGCAAATGAACCTGTTGGCATGAAGACAGTGTACCCAAGCGTGGTTGACATGGAAACGACTAACAAAGAATATATCTGGTGCCTGAAAAACATGTTAAAAAATAAAGGCAAATAACCATCTACTTTTTATCATGACGCCTCAAAGAAGGAAATTTTATAACTTCCCCGTCCGTTTCCAATAGTTACTCATAACTTAACTACTTTGTCTAATGTATAATACATCTTTACATTTGAACATAATCGAACTTCCTCGCATTTGTTGAGTAAGATGGTAGAATCTTAAAAAGTTCAAAATTTTGTAAAAAGCCCACGGGCGAACTACGAGATGTGTTCAATTGAAACTCATCTTTCCTTTATAAAAAATTTATTCAACAATTTCATTACAAATAATTACCGTCACAGTTAAGGCACCTATCCCACTGTTTTACTAACCGACTTATACCCTGCTCATAGAATTCTTACGGCTGCTGCTTGAAGAAGTCTTCCACAGCTATCTGTACTTCTGTGTCAGACACAAAATGCCGACCTTTTAACGCCCTTTTTAGCGGCCCAAAAATATGGAAATCGCAAGGCAATAGATCCGGACTATAGAGTGAATGCTCTAATACCCTCTATTTCTTTCGTTGAAGGTTTTCATTTACTACATTAACAACATGAGGCCTAGCATTGTCGTGCAGAAAAATGACTCCAGGCATACGTTTTGCTGGACGATTCCGTCTTATTGCTTGATGAAGCTTGTTCAAAGTTTCATTATACAGATTTGTATTAACATTTACTCCAGGTTGCTTAAACTCTATCAGCAAGGGTCCTTCATGGTGGAAAAAAAGTTAACACCACCTTGCTTGCAGAAGGTTGTGGTTTACACTTCTTCGGTGGTGGTGAACTTGAATGTTTCCACTGCATCGACGATAACTTACTGGAAGGCTCGTAGTAATGACACCAAGTTTCGTCACCAGCAGCTATTGACAGATGAAATTCATCTCCATTTTGCCTATAGTCTGTGAGGTGTTACAGAGATAAACCCACTCGCAAACATTTTTATTGATTAGACAAGAGACGAGGAATCCATTGCGAACAAACTTTGCTGTAACCCAGATTACGAACAATACTATGGGCAGATCCTACGTCCGCACCAACAATTTCTGAAGTTTCTCTAATTGAAATTCGACCATTTTCTCTAATAAGGTCTTCCAAACATGCCATATTGTTTCCTGTTAAAGCAGTACACCGTCCACCGTATGAATCTGCAATGCCTGCACACCTTCAACGCATAAAAATTGTAGGACCGCACGCTAATGAAACTTGGACGGATATTCAACAACAAACGCTTTTTCAAAATGGAAGTTTTAAAAGTCAGAATCAAATTCGAACACTAGAAACTTATTAATGTGTTGCTTACAAACACTACTAACATTAACAAACATCATTTGGATTATTGTATTTGTTTTCAAAGCTAAGTGGATCAAAGATGGGATTCAGTTGAATCAGCCTCGTATATAAATTAATTAAACAAGAGCTGTGTGTCCGCTTCATACATTTATCATGTTTTATAAAAATACATTTAAAGCCATCTTGGAGATACTGTTTTTTGAAAATGTTAAACACTTTCGAAACGCTCCATTTACACAATATTTTTTCCCTTCAATTTTTTTTAAAAACTACTAAGCCACCTAATGTTATGTCGGCTATACAACAAGGTTTTTACTAACAGGGTATTAAACTCAAAATTCTCGGAAATTTGTAGGACCATGATAGTTACACAGCTTAAACAAGTGAACACTAAACAGCCCTAGTTTCAGGGATATGAATGTAATGAAGTTACAGAAAGATTACTTATTTTTTGAGCGAAGTATTCAATTGTTTAAAATACCGTAGGCATAGAGGACCTAGATTTGAGCATCTGATCTATCCACGGGAAGTACAAACACACAAACACTTCTATTCTAAAAATACTGAATATCTCGCTAGTTTGATATTGATATGGAATGGAGAACGGCCGTTAGGAATTCTTTGTAGATATCTAGGAATCGACCGTTGGACCTCTACTAGGACTAGGAGAAGTCTAATAAGTACAAACTTCTAGTTTATGCACGAGTTATTTATATTATTCAGATATTCGAAAATGTAAACTACATTTCTTTACGAAGTGTTGTTGTATATAAAATGTACAAATTTGTGTTTATTAAGAACAGGTTATGCATCTGTGCAAATTAGTGTGAAACTAAGAGTCTAAATCATGGGTCGGCGACCCCCGACCCATGGGCGGTATGCGTCCCACGGCTCCCGTACCACAAAACTCACAATTTTGATTTCCGCTGACCTTTTACATGAATTTTTTTAAAAGATACAAACATCAATGAAATAATGATCATAAAAGTTTCATTTTATTATTTTGGAATGCACATATGTAATTATAACAAAATTATTAGTGTGATATTTATTGCTGTTTGTTTGAAATTAGTTTAGGGATTCATATTTTCTATGACGTCCAAATTTCTCTACCACCGAAATTTTCTTGTGTACCATCAGCGGTCCGCGGACCGTCGGTTCATAACCGCTGCTCTAGGATATTTCCTATGGCCGGCGTAGTTTCGACAAAAAGTTCTCATGTTCCCGCGTAATGTTTCGTAAAAGGACCTTATAGTGTCCCACTGCGGCGTCCGATTTCACCACTTATTTTTTGTTTTTACTCTTGCTTTTATTATTAATACTGATGGAATCTAAACACTTAAATCGAAGAGCGGCGACACTCCCCGGGAACTAGTATATCTTTTACCACTTTGTGTTTACACCGTTTCTTTCTAAGAAAATCAACTAATTTTACTTTTTATCTTCCTCTATTTTAATATTAACTTATTTAAACAAAAAATAATGAAATTTAGTAGTACAACATAGAAGTACGACTAAGTAGGAAGCTATTTATAATATGAGAAAAAAATTTAAATTTTCCAAAGGTTTGCTTGGAAGGCTGTCAGCTGTCATATTTCAATTAGTTCCTTCTATTGGTCACACTAATCACAAAACTGTGTATAATAGCGATTCTGTGATGTGGTACATTAGAACCTATCACAACCCCATATTTCCCAATACTAGTTCCTTCTATTGGTCACACTAATCACAAAACTGTGTATAATAGCGATTCTGTGATGTGGTACATTAGAACCTATCACAACCCCAATAGCTCCCAGGTACTCACCGGAAGAATAGTGACTACCCCCACGCCAACTGGTACACTCAATGGAGGATATCATACATACCTGGAGTCTCGACACCCCAGCTCCAATGCGCTTCCCGCAGGAGCGGTTTTAAGTTGTTGTGGATCGTAAAATATACCACTTCCCGGCTTAAGGGTTATGATAGCGTCATTGCTTTCTTAGCTAGAGTTACAATAAACCTTCTTCTTAGAGGTGTCGCATAACGGCCGTCCCCCACCTGATCATAATCACTTATTGGTTACTCAAGTGACCCGATCCCTCGGAAAGGTTTCTGACCTCTGGTCTAAATAGTATTTGATTAATACAGCATATGAAATGGAGAGAAATAGAGAAAGATATCAAAAAGTAAAAAGTAAAAAGTAAAGTAAGTACCCAGTGCATTATTATCGTAAAATGGAAAACTTCACCTTAAAAACCTTCTAGTGTATACCAACTCTACAATTAAAGTTTTTTGTTCTCTTCGAATAACAGAGATAAACGCCGTGACAATATGTAAAATCAATCACATTGTATCACACGCCCACACGCACGTGTTCGTGTACATGTGCACGCACGCACCAAACACTTTTACACTTACTTACACACAAATAATTTGCAACCCAAATATTTTGCAACCAACTATTTTTTAGTTTTCCGGAACAAAACTCATGTTTACGTTGAAATTTAATAATCAACTTATATCATATAATCTAAAGGTCTAAGATCGGAAAACCCAAAGCATTATTCTATTATTATTGGAATTGTTATTGCGAGTACAGAAATGGAAATTATACAAGAATGCGCAAATAAAATGTAAAGTAGTTGAAAAGTCAGCTGCGGTTTAAACGAATTATACAACTTTTCAAAAAGCAGGTTTGATTCTTGTACGGTAGGCAATTCACAGGAGCCGCCCTAAGTGTACTCGTTTATACATCGATTCACCCAACAGCTGTTATACACTCATCAGAATGGCTGCGAAGTTTGAAAACTTCGAGACTCGCTGTGACATTTATGTTACTAATGATATCATTTTGACTTTGCCAACTCTGCTCGTTGGAGAGATAATTTCACTGACTTCAGTCTCAGTAATCGAAATCCGTATTACGAGAATTAATTGTAGGTTCAGTCTGACAGAATAAATGAACGATTTGTGGATTAAAGTAGACAAGCTTTCCATTTTATTTAACACGTTATACGCTAAACTGGTGCAGCTACCAACGGACTGAACTTCGAAAACTCTGTGTTACTGAAAAAGTATTTCCATTCAATCTACCTAAATTTTTAAATGTTTCTTAGTCTGTAACCCGTTGCGAAAACTTAATAAGACTTTAGTGCCTGTATGTAAAGGAGATTTTGAAACTGGGAAATATTTGTTTCTATCATAGATTTTATAGTTGCAAACTTTAACCTACTGTTAGTCAGAAAAGTTAATAAAAATTAACAGTAAATTAAAGCTTTAGCTAACAGTTTACAATTTTATTTAAAATATTTAGTGTATATGTTATGGCAAATGTAAATAAGTCAGAGATTATGCATAATAACCGGTAATTATTTATAATCACCAGGAAATTTGTAAGTTTCTCTATATTTACACCATTTTATTAAGTTTACCGGAAATTATCTAATACTTGGTGCGTAGTGGTAAATGTAATAAAAAGCTCTAGACCTAATCTAACCAAACCATTTTTTACTGGGCGTTACAAATCTTACCGGATAAGTGGCCCTCATGATACCATCTAGCCTGGAACCGCTGTAGCATTACTTTGGGGTAGATGTTCTAATCTAATAACATTATTTCATGTTAACAAATACACATAACACATACTACATACATTTAAAATTTTTTAATGTTACAAATTCTGTTACTATAATTTGCTACAGTTGTCTACAGTAGTCTATCCTCCATCCTCTTCTGATGTTGTTTGCTTCCTCATTATGCCACACTATGGGTACTACTTTCAAAATATTTGGCAGTAATATCTTACAGGACATTCTCTACACGATGGTGATATCAGATTTTCAATTGGACGAATTATTTCAAAATGGCGACTTTCAACTTTTTATTTTTTAGATGGAATGTAATCATTTTTTTTATTATTGAGATCCTAAAAACATTCTTTTTACGATAGTATTTCGTTTTTCTTAAAAATTCTATTCTTTCCCTATCAAAAAGCAAACTAACATTTTAATCTAGTAGCGCATGAATGTTTTACACTCGATGTTATTTTTTTCCAATATCAAGTAGCGGTAGACACAAAAGAAACAATTAAATTTTAATCCAGTAGTAAAACGTCAATCAATACAATTTAGTTGTCAGTGCTTGTTAATAACAATTGTATTATTGAAGATTATAATTGTTAATTTAAAATTAATTGATACGTTTTTAAAATGCCGTTAAGTTATACGAGAGACGAGTTAATTGATATGCTCCTAATATTTGGAAAAGCAGATGAAGATCCTTATGAAGCATTTTATTGTACAGAAATAAATATCCAAACAGAAGGCACCCTGAACATCGAACATTTACTAAATTATTGGAGAGAACGCGTGAAACGGGATTTAGTTGTCAGTGCTTGTTAATAACAATTGTATTATTGAAGATTATAATTGTTAATTTAAAATTAATTGATACGTTTTTAAAATGCCGTTAAGTTATACGAGAGACGAGTTAATTGATATGCTCCTAATATTTGGAAAAGCAGATGAAGATCCTTATGAAGCATTTTATTGTACAGAAATAAATATCCAAACAGAAGGCACCCTGAACATCGAACATTTACTAAATTATTGGAGAGAACGCGTGAAACGGGAACTATGGATTATAAGAAACCGGTACATGCAAACCCACCTGCTTGCAATGACGACAATGAAAATCAGGTAATGCTGCACATTATTGAGAATCCCCATGTCAGTACTACGGAGATTGCAAATTTGGTTGGAATATCGCATACTTCGGTCTGGAGGATAATAAAAAAAATAAATTTCACCCATTCAAAATGATTCTTCACCAAGAATTAACCGAAAATGATTTTCTGTTGAGAATTAATTTTGCACAGTGGGGTTTGCAACAGATAGGACAAAATAGAAACTTTTTTAACAACGTTTTATTTTCGGACGAAATAAGTTTTCCAAATGATGCTGTTGTTGTAAAACATAACATGCATTATTACGATAATGTAAATCCACACTGGACCCGTGAGCGACATTGTCAACATCGATGGAGTTTAAACGTGTGGTGTGGAATTATAGGACAGCACATTGTTGGGCCAATATTTATTAATAGATTAAATGGAGAGAATTACCTCAATTTATTAGAAAATGAAATTCAAAATCATCTAAATGAACTCCCACAAAATATCAGAAATAATTTGTGCTGACAGCAAGATGGCGCTCCAGCACATTATGCCCTTCCAGTTAGGGAGTTTTTAAATAATCGATACGAGAACCGTTGGATTGGTCGTGGAGGACCAGTTGGTTAGCCACCTGATATGACACCACTGGACTTTTTTCTCTGGGGGTATGTAAAATCCCAGGTGTACATCGTTGAACCAACAACTATTGAACATATGCAAGAGAGAATTCGTACTTGCATAAACGAAATTTCTCCGGAAATTATCCTTCGATCTATTGGCTCCATTGGACGACGTTTCAATTTATGTATTGAAAAAGAAGGAAAACATTTCGAGCATTATTTGTAAATACCTAATTTTTAATTGATGTAAATTTTTAATTTTGAATTTCAAAAAGTAGATTAAAATGTTAGTTTGCTTTTTGATAGGGAAAGAAATAAATTTTTAAGAAAAACGAAATACTATCGTAAAAAGAATGTTTTTAGGATATCAATAATAAGAAAAAATGAGGGCATTCCAATTAAAAAAAAAGTTGAAAGTCGCCATTTTGAAATAATTCGTCCAATTGAAAATCTGATATCACTATCGTGTAGAGAATGTCCTGAAAGATATTACTGCCAAATATTTTGAAAGTAGTACCAATAGTGTGGCTAAAAAAGATAAGGCGCTTACTCTGAAACAGGCTGTATATACACCCCCTTTCCTTATCACCCCTAAGCACGGTGGTCACCGGAATCTCTATTTTAAACCGTTCTCCATTTATTTTGCTTGTTTGCTCTTGCCATCGGGTGCATTTCAGCATGGTATGCCGCATCGGGTCGACCCCTCCATCTCTTCTTGTCGTTCATGGTCGTAGGTCTTGTTATCTTGACCATCTGCTCTGCCATTTATCCAATGTTCCTCTTTTTATTTCAGCTATAGCTGAACGTTTTTCATACGTCGCCACCCTCTCCTCCACCATAAGCTTTATAGGTGCCGCCGTAACTGCTACCACCAGCAGGGCGACTATGGAGGTCGTCCTATATGCGCTGTATATTCTTATAGCCAGTCTTCGTTGTAGCATCGTTAAAGAAACCCTAAACTTCTCGATTTTCATCGCCTCCAGAAGGAAGATGGGCGCTCCATTTAATATAATGGCGTAGGTAACTGATGATAGTACTCATTCTTACCAGCCCTAGACCCTACAATATTTGGCATAATCCTAGATAAGGACATTACCGTTTTTATCGTTTTCTCGTTTTCACAACCACCTTCTTGATATGTTTAACCATACGTGTTCTTCTGTCAAAGAAGACACCCAGGTATTTTACCCCTCTACTGCTGCCTCACCCAACCTAACCTAACCTAACCCAACATTTCAGGTTTACTCATTTTGTTCAGTATCTTCAAATGGATATGAACGCATGTACTATATAAACATTGATAATTATAAAAAATACCTGTAAAAGTAACTAATTTGCATGTGTATATATCAAACTAACCAATACATTTTAGAATCTATATAAAATTACCAGTTAATCCAAATATTTCTTACATTTACCAAAGCTGATTGCGATTATGAATATTGGCTATTTTAAATATTTACTAATTTCTTACAGAGATCAGGTAACTTTTATTTCATATCAGTAGTTCTCAATACCAGTAGAAAATTGGTCATAACCACATTTTCGGAAGACGGTAACAAGAAGTGTACCATTTTTTGCGAATACTTAGTTTACAAATCATTCGCATAGCGTTTTGTAGAGCGCCAAATTCAAAGCGACGGTTTTTTTCCAAACTTTAGCTTTACAAATGAAGGCGCTACTGTCTTTTTTCTACATTATAATTAGTGTTTAATGATACGCTTTCATATGCAGAACAATAACGTAAAATGTCTTTTTTATATCAGACACCAAAAAACTCTGTATGATAGAAACAGCGGCAATGACAGTAAATGTAATGGACAGGAGCACTATGGCGAGAGGGTGTAGAGATATATTGTACCTCTCCTTGTTGAGTCAGAAGGGAACACCCAGCACGTCTGTACTTCCCCTTTGAACTATAAATTTACTAAATTGTAGCACCATCAGAGCAAAGCTACGATGGTTGGGCAGTATGACAAGAACAGTGGAAATCTTTCAGAGAAACTCCAGAAAGGAGCAATAGAGGAGGAAAGCCCCAAGGATGTTCTCGAGATTTAAGTAGGGATTTAGGAGAAGTGCTGGTAATACAAAGAAACGAGTGGAGGAGAAAAATCCAAAATCCAAGCTCAAACCCTCTCACTATTTACATAGGTCTGCAAATCACCCTCACCTACTTTTTTATTTATAACTTTATTGAATTTTTATTTGATATAATAATCTAGTAAATCGTATTCGTATTAGGGTTCTAAATATTGAATTAACTGAATAGGGTTCTTAGCCAGAAATATTTTTGTACTTCGATTTTCAAAATAGAGATAATACCAAATATACAGACAGGTTTCATTGTTCAAGAAATATGATCAGGGAACGTGCTGAGATGGCTACGCTATTAATATGTCGTTGAATAAAATCACAGTCAAATCCCACAAAATAGATTTAATCTTGTTTAAAGGTATAAAATGGTACCGTTTTATACCTTTAAACAAGATTGAATCTATTTTGTGGAATTTGACTGCGGTTTTATTCAACGACATATCTACCTTATTCCATTAGGAGGCCTATGGACATTAATGAGTTATTAATTATGCACTGTTTATGTGAGCCCATAACCTATTTAAGATACTGTAAGTGATACCCTATTTTGGTTCTTTCTGGAAGTCATACTTTTCTAAATAGTAACAGTGTTTTACCGATTCATTGGTTATAATAAGTAAACAGATGTTGTATATCTTGCTTTTCTGAAATGTCAACAGTAAACTTTGAATTTGAGATATACTGCTTGCGGAGCCACTAGCCACTAGAAATTTTGGATGCCATTTTACATGGTAATGCACATCCAGCCATATAATTTTCTAACACACTATATACATTTTGTAAATTTTTTAGTAGGATAGCTTCATGTATATTTTTTGTTAAAGAATTTATTTTAGAATAATACTACGGAAGATTGCACGCAATGCGTACGCTATAAGAAAATGTATTGATACGGTGTGTATTTAAAAAGCTTTGTCACAATTTAAACGTGCATTCGATTCTGGGAACAAAAACCAGTAGCCGCATTTCAGAAATTGTTTTAACGTGAATACAAATTCTCTAGTTGTTGCGAAGTTCTGAAATCTCATCAAACATAGTGTTGATCGCAAGTTGAGAAGGCATCTACACTATTTACATATTTCAAGATCCTACTATTGTTATTATTTAGTATGAGTTAAATACTACTCGGCTTTACATACGTGGTTTTCATATACCGAGAGCATCTAACAACAAAATAGGTGTAATTTAGATACCTCATTAGTATGACAATTTACCGTGGCGTGCATCACGCAAATCTAATTTAGTGTTTTGTCATCTGTCAAGCAAAAGATTTTCACAATTACATTACAAAACTGACAAACTAGTGCAGGTACATTTAATTAATTTATAGTTAGTGAACGAAAGAAGTTTCGTTCTTTTCCTAATTATGATTTAGTGAAAATCATGTACAATAAGTATTATAGTTGCTCACTTAACCTTTTGCTTGACAGGCTACGTGGCACTAAATTAGATTTCCGTGTTAAACGTCACTGAAGATTGTCATAATCATGAGTTATTTAAATTACCCCTATTTGGTTGTCAGAACATGTTATGTGAAGACAATTCTAGCATGTAGTGTATGTAGCTATTTCGGGTTTATCTTGGTTAAAATGGAGGATATCATCAATGCCGTGCTTAAAAATGTAGTTCTATTTTATTCAGAGAGATACTGTACCATAAACTACATATATTGTTGAGGGATCACCTAGTTGGCGTAATGTAACACATGTTTGTGTTGAAGACGATATACGATTTTTGGAAATCGTTGTTGAAAAGATTAGTGTTAGTAGACAAATGCTTGCAGGCTGAGAAGTTTCATTTTCAGAACTTGGAGCACTTTGCAAGATTAAATCAATATCCATATTATATCCAGCTGATAAAAAATGTTTTATTGACGACTGGTTCTACACAAGACTTTCTAACCAACAATTTCTGTTGTTTAATTTACGTTGTGCGAATGAGGCAGGATTTGTCTGACATGATGGAATTTGAGTTTCAAATGGCTGTGGACCATATTTTAAGAAGAACCATAAATATAATATTATAATTTTGTTTACAGTTTGCGTAGACTTAAGCACCTGTGTGCCACACTGTAACATAATTGTACATGTTCTCGTTTTGCCTTTTTTATAAATATTAGTTACTTCCTTAAAGTGGTTTTAAGAATAAGATTTATTGGTATATAATTTGTAGCATTCATAATTCCCTACTGCAATTTACTTAACTACTTACAATAACAAAACAGTAAGTATATGAATAACTAAGGGCTGTTGTGGGATATTTAAATTAAAACATAAGTTTACTTTAATATCCCAAACCTCTGAGTCTAATTAGATTATGTGTGAGGTAAATTATATAATAATTAAATCTACTATACTGGTTCTATAAAACTAACAGAGCAGATCTTTGGGGTCTGCCAAGATAAATAATACTTAATATAAAGTACACAGGAAATTATTTTAAATATGCCACTGTGAAATAAATTTAAGGAGCTTCTCGTTGCATGTCGTGTATGCCATACATATATCGCATAATAAATCGATTAGGTTGTGCAGTTCATGATGCAGTTTCAAATTCAATTACGTTAGGTTAGTTTAAAGTAGATTATGTAGAGAAGATGTTTGATTGGAATCAAGAAAGTGGTCCAAATTGAATAAATGAAAATTACATGATCTGTGAAATCCATAACCGCTTCATAAAATAAATAATTAATTCATCATATGGCTAAGTTATAATGTCTCTGGTAAGACATTCCCATACCTCGGAATACGTAATTAAGACTGATGCAAATTCAAAAATACAAGAATTCTCCGTTACTTATATATTTTAACATAGGTAGTTACCGAAAGCTTAAATGATGAAAGAGCACCAAATGAATAGAAAACCGCATTTATTAGCTCCATGCTCAAAAAAGGCGAGAAGAAGAAATTGTACAAACTACAGGGGCATTAGTGTTATTTCTTCCATAGGTAGACTGTACGGTAGAATCTTACGTGAAAGAATTGAACAGCAGATGGAAGAAGTCGAAGAACAAAGTGGCTTTACACCAGGGAGGTCTTGTATTGATAACTTGTTCGTATTAGAATAAATAGTAGAAAAAACAACGGCATATGGAAGTCAACACCTAGTCTTCATAGACCTGAGGAAGGCTTGTGCCAGCATACCAATAAATAAGCTATAGGAATCAATGGCGGAAAGCAAAATACACCCGCAATACTTAAAGCCAGTAAAAATATTATATGAGCCAAATATCAGCTTAGTAAAAACTCGAACTCCGGGGTCAATAAAGGTCTCCGACAAGGTTGCTGCCTCTCTCCGACGTTGTTTAAGCTGTATTTCAACTCCGCGTTAAAAGTATGAACAAGAAAAATACGTAATATGGGTGTCAAAGTTGGGGAAAGAAACATGTATATGTTATTATTCGCTGATAATCAAGTTGTTCTGGCTGAAGGATTTGAAGATGCAAACTATATGTTACGAAAGCTAGTGGAAGAGTATAACAAGTGGGGCCCGGAAATTAATGTAGAGAAAACATGGCATTTGGGGAAGGCAGCCAACAGATGCAGACTGATACTGGAATAATAAAAGATGTTCAAGAATATAAATATGTAGGTGTAAAACTAATACAAAATGGGAAGGACGACAAAGACATATTGGGCAAACTAGGAAAAGGACGAGCTATAACAAGCCAACTAAATTCTGTGTTATGGAGTAAACAGCTCACTAAAGAAACCAAAACTCATATGTTTAAATCGCTAATAGAGAGCAGTGTTACTTACGGCTCAGAAATATGGGTTATGAATCATGCTCTTAAACAAAGATGAAATGAAGTAAAAAACAGTTACAGGAGAAGGTGCTGTGGCATAACAATAATGGACCGAGTGAGAAATGATATAATTAAACAAACGCTGAATGGCGCAATAACACTCTCGGACACAACAGAGAAGAAACAATCGTGTTGGTATGGAGATATGCGAAGAATGAAAGAAGATAGGTTACCAAAGATAGTTTGCAATTGGACACCAAACAGAAAAAAAAGAGGTAGACCAAGAACATCTTTGACAAAAGGAATAAAAAAAGCAATGAAAGACGAAATCTAAATGAAGACCTATGGCAACCTGAAGCCGACTGGCGTTTGGGATGCGACAGACGGCCGAGGGTGCTGCAAAAAAGTCTCTATATATTTACGGGGTGCCCACTCTCAAAGTTGAACATTGTGCATTCGATTTATAAGTATTTTGCCATTGTTTATATACTACACCAATAAACATTAAAGTAATTAACAGTTTAAATCGTTTTTATTATAAACTCTACGAAAAAAAAACAATAATAAAGAAAGATAAATTATAATGAATATTCAAATAACCCCCCGTTTTGATATAAGCAATACCTCAATCTGTTATAAAAAGTATTTCTTACATTGTCCAACTGCCTCTCAATAATTAACGCGCACTCAGCAACTATTACTTCTCTCAAAGAATTAATATCTGGTTGGCGTCTTATGTAAATTTTGCGTTTAAGGGGGCCCCAACAAAAAAGCTAAATCAGGAGTTCTAGCTGGCTAATTTACAGCACCACCTCTAGCAAGCCACGATTTGGAAATGAATCATTTAAAAAATTTCTATCATCTAAGCCAATATGCATCGGACAGCCGTCTTGTTGGAACCAGATCTCCTGATTTTCTCTTGTAACTTCTTCCAATGCAGGTCCTACCTTAGTTACAAATAAGTCTAAATACGTTTCTGAATCTAAATTTCCCTCAATTTCAAATGGACCAATAATATTGTTATTAGAAATCCCAGCACAGATATTAATTTTTGAGGTTACTGAGTTCTGGTAGAAATATTAACGCTAGGGTTTGCCTGAGCCCAATATCGCGTCTTTTTAACATTTTGTTCATTTTTCAGCGTAAAAGTACATTCGCCTGTAAAGCAAATTAATGACAGAAAGCGACGATCATTGTTAGCATGCTCTTGCATTTCATTACAGAATGCGTTCCTACTTTCTTCGTCAACAGCAAAAATCTCTTGATGACACTGCGATTTCCATAAACCTACGTCAAGAGAAATTTGTCTTAAACTGCAGGTCGGGTTCATATTTACCATCGCCAAAACAAATTCTTCTGTGCGGTCAACTATTTGTCGATTTCTGCGATATAATTATTATTTTTGAATATTTTGTTTTAACAATATAAATTTTATTACTCACCACCCTTAGCTTCCGATTCTACAGAAATATTTCCACATATTTCAAATGTTAGTACATATTTGTGAATAGCATTTACAGAAGGTGCAGGTCTGGTTTTAAACTTAACGGCAAACAAACTTTTAAAGCAAACTAATGCTTCTGTAAAAGGCTTTTATCATAAAAAGGATTTACAGAAAATCGCTGATTTAAGCCAACTAAATTAAAATTATTTGACAAATGCTGTCTAACATGAAAATCATGGCAACTCATATTTAAATATCACCAAGTTATAAACTAGTATTTTAAAATAAAAATCGCACCTTTAATCTTATTATTAGTACATTTGATGCGCAATAATTTTATCTTTCTATTAATACCATTATCTTTCCTGTAAGTTGTGTAGCGGACCGCATTTGCCATTATGTTTATATTATTACAGACAGATGAACTTTGCGACATTATACTAATAATTTTAATTTTTAATCTATCGCATATATATATTTCATGTAAAAGGTAACTGCTAATTAATTTTAGTTGGCGGGTTTGAAATCACGCTTCATTAATCTTGGAAATGGCCATTTCTTAACATGTGTTTATACTTTGGTAAAAGGGGCTGTCCTTTACGCGGACACTTAATTTATGAGGGCAACGATCATAAATAAATATCCACATTCATGTACAATGAATGGAATTGTAAAACGACTACCCATTAGGTAGTTGAATTTTATATTTTCATATTTAAAACATTCCTTTCCAGCGTTTTATTTCAGCTATATATATTCCAGGTAAATAGGTTAACAATATGACTATGAATTAGTCGATCTCAGTTACGTAGTATAGGCAATAACAGCTGACTTTCGAGCCGTCTGTTTTTGGGATCAATTGGTGGTTTAGCTTAAATCCATAACCTACCTAAACTATTACTTTTTTGTCGAACTAAAACCCTCACGTGTGATATTCCACGCATGGGCGTGTTAATTAGAAACTCAATTATGGGAGTTATTTATTTAGTTTGGTCTTCAGATTTTTAACAGACAATTTAACTATTTTTACGAAAATTCTTAAGTTCCAAAATTAATGGGGCCATAAAATTCATTAGTTCAACCCAGTGTTGGGTAAGTTACTCTAAGAAAGTAACTAAGTAAGTTAATCAGTTACTCGGCAAAAAAGTAACTAAGTAAGTTACTAAGTTACAGAATTATAAAAGTAACTTGAATAAGTTACTAAATTACCATAAAGTAACTCGTTATTTTTTAAGTTACCTTTTTTACGAGACGCTACCAATGTACATGCAATTACTACCAACTTAATATCAACAGAAACACACATTTATAAGCAATTGTTTATTAGCAAATATTCTATACGTGGGGGAAGGAACAGGCTTAGAGGAGCTGGTTCAACGATGTTTTTGGGATTTTCCAAGGATTCTATTTTATTTTTCGTTATTATTGAAATATAGAGATGGTGAATGTATTTTCGTCTGAATTAGACACCCCCCAACCTACGCACAGGCGTTAGGAATGTACTTCCCAGTAATCAGCATACCTGCTCAGAGAGCTTCTACTTGTTAAAGGATTAAAGATTACTGGAAAAAGCTGTCACCACCCAAATAGGATCCATCAAATACTATTTATTATCGACTAAGTATAAGAAGGTATTCCTGTGTTCGGTATTAGCATTTGCATACTAAAGCATTCGAAATTTCAACAAATTCTTCAGCTTCAGGTATAATATTCTTAAATAATAGGCATTAAAAATCGAACATTTTAAAATATTTTACATTTGTAGCATGAAAATGTAACTTGTCATATTCAGTTACTAAAGTTACTAACTAATTGTAACGTGTTATAGTTACAATTACTGAAAACACAAAAGTAATAAAGTTACTATTAAGTTACTGAAAAGTAACTAGTTACTAGTAACGAGTTACTTTTACTTAGTTACTACCCAACACTGGACTTCAACCAACGAAGAACGGTTCCTTGTTGGCTTCACCCCCCGGCGGAGTTCACACAGAAACGTGTTACTTAAATACAAAATTTATTAGGAGCTGAGGATTAGGTAAAGAAAGTTATTTCGGCTGTTTTAGTACTCATACAATTAAATTAATTTTTAACTAAATATGATTGGGCTCACAATAAATGGAGCGTTAAATTGTTTTTCACATTGGTACACACGTGCAGCATGTTTACAGATTTCCACCACCAAAACACTGACATTTGGGGCTATAAAAGCAGAAGTAAAGTGTTAGTAAAGAGCATGCTTGATTGAATTATCAAGAAGCAGAGTTCTTGTAGTTTTGCGCTAAGATTACTTGACAGCACCTTCAGAAATGTAATCCTTTCGCTAATTTACACTGTTAGTTTTGCGCTAAGATTACTTGGCAGCACCTTTAGAGCTCTAACTCTTTCGCTAACTCACCTGTAATTTGCGCTAAGATTACTTAACAGCACCTTCAGAAATCTAATCCTTTCACTAATTTACACTGTTAGTTTTGCGCTAAGATTACTTGGCAGCACCTTTAGAAATCTAACTCTTTCGCTAACTCACACCTGTAATTTGCGCTAAGATTACTTGGCAGCACCTTCAGAAATCTAATCCTTTCGCTAGGTTACACTGGTAGTTTTGCGCTGAGATTACTTGGCAGCACCTTTAGAAACCTAATTCTTTCGCTAACTCACACCTGTAATTTGCGTTAAGATTACTTGACAGCACCTTCAGAAATCTAATCCTTTCGCTAATTTACCCTGGTAGTTTGCGCTGAGGTGACTGGGCTGCACCTTCAGAAATCTAAATATCTTCATACTTAAGATCACATCGTACTACCTCGGCTAAGGTTTCCTGCAGTTTCCTAGCCTAAACAGGTGAATACCGGAGGTAGTTAAATTGCACTGTCTGCAGTTAATATTGACGTTAATAAAGGTATCAAACCTCTCTGGTGTTTTATTTCACGTATTTAGCTCAACTACTCTAGATCCGAACCTAAGATGATCACGACGAAGCACGACGAATAAAAGATAAACACAACACAAGGGTCCGTAACGTTACAGTTGAATTGGGGGGCAGGAAAATGTTCATTACAATGTTAAATTCATATGTTTGCGTTTGAGACACGCGGTATATATATATATATATATATACATATATTTACCGAAAGCCTGTGAAATACTGTAGACCGCACTATTTAACTCAATTCTACATACTTCACTTATGTGTGGTAGATAAAATGCTGTCAAACGCACTTCTCAACTGCGCTAGTAGGAAACATAATTTCCTATGTTGATAGGTATAACTATCCTGAAAATATTAAATAAGCCTAAGATAGGCCCTGTATATTTATAATTTCGATGAGTACAGCAGTAAAACTAAACAATGGCAGAGGAAAATTAAAGGCATAGTAATAAAATATTACGTAAATATCTTGCTTTCATATAACTACCAGTAGTACGGGCATAAAGCGTTCATAAAGGAGATTTGCTCATTTTACGATTGACTTGAACATGTTAATAATACATTCATTTTAATACTGCGGGAAAACCCTTACAGAACAGAAATGGATGTTGAGCTGCCAGGAGACAATTATACACTAAAACGCTCTCCCTATAAATTTCCTAAACGTTAAAAACTGTGACTTTATGAACATCTTTAGAGAACCGTCGCTTCGTAACGGAACGTTTCCGAACTTAAACTCATCGAACTTTTGGATTTACTTTCACTTAAAACATCCGTGATTTAATTTTAAGGAACAATTTTTAAACCAACTTGTGTAGAATCCAGGGAATTATTAATAACCCAACCGAGATCTAATTAGTTTTCACATCAACAGAATTGTTGAAACGAGTAATACAAATTTCATGTTTTTTTACTAGAAAAATAAAAAGCTACTAAAACGCAGATCATGAAAAATTTCTGCGCGTTGAAAAATTTAGTTGAGCACATCCCATTAATACATTTGAAATTCACCAACGTTATTGACTAACGTTATTATCGTTAAGGACCTAAAAATAGACGTTTAAATTTCTACTTTTGACATTTCAGGGGCATCTTGTGCAGTACAACGAAACGGGAGGAATCGAACCAATGGGCGATATTCTGAGGTTACGGAAAATAACCAGATCTGCGGATGGACAGTATTCGTGTGCAGCTGCGAACTCGGAAGGGGAAACGTACAGTGCTCCTTTTACTCTCACCGTACAGTGTAAGTATTGCTATTTCTATGGCCACATTCGCAATAGAAAAATTGCATCTCTGGAAAAACGGAACACCTGCGTCTAAGTTATAAATGTACGTAAAGCGAGTTACTACGAAACTGTAAGGACAGTTGCATGTCTGTTTCGTATAGTTTTTGCATAACAAGGAAGGAAACTAAAAAATCAGAAATTAAAAAAGAAACAACAGGTAATTATTTTTTCGTCTCTAATTTTCCTTACAACAATGTTGACTTGTTGCGAAGCTTGGAGCTAGCTAACGCTTGAGTGTTTTCCACTTTCCTACAGGAAGTTGTTTGTCAAGGGATGAGCTTCCTCTATGTGTGTGGTTAATTGAACTACATTATACCGCATCTCCGCTCCGATTTACTACAAAGTGACGGATAGGATCTAAGGTGGATTTCGAAAACAGTTTTCCAATTTTCATTATCATTGAAACAGCATTCCCAGCGAAGTGAATACTTTCGCCGTTTACCGTTTAACAGTGGGTTAATATTGCCGCATTGGGAAATTAGGAAAATTACTAGGCGCATAAGAGGGCGCAGGTCTTCCGAGATAAAATAATGTCTGCATCTCGATAGTCGACATCTGCTCTGTGATTAAACTGCGTTATTGTTATTCCAACCAGCTCTCACGATCGAACAATTGTAATCCAAGTATGCAGATTATTGCGAGCCATTTCCATGTCCCGTTATTGCTTGCTTACTGTTCGGATCTGATTGACTGCCAAAGAAACGTTTCTGTATTCATCGGCAAGTTTGCCGAACGTAATCGTTTGTAAATTAAATAACTCAGTATCACCTGAATTTCCATGTTGGTTGCAATTACGACGGAAAGTTTCCTTTGCGTGAGTAATCTGTCGCGGCCGCAGCGAATCTTCCGCTTGTTACGCGACTGCTTCTTTTTCACCGGCGAAAAATTAACTTTATCTTAAATTGCCCCGAGTTCCCGGAAATTGCACATTTTTTTGCGCGACAGAGGGGTAGTTTAAGTAGTTAGATGAACCAATAAAACTCCGATGAGTTGCGTCCTGATCGAAAATAATGTGTCAATCAGCCCTCTTTAATCAGAAAACCGTTCGATGGAACATTATAATTTTCCATTTCAACTCTATTTTTACCACTTTCTTGAAAATTCAGTTCACCTTTTACTTTTTCGTAGTCTCGGAAAGGGAATACATTTCGATAGCGGTTAGTTATTAAAATTTGACGGATATACATGTTATGGATCTGCAGAAACGCAAAGACGTTGATTTTGCCAAAATATGGTCTATTGTGTGATACTTTCATGATAGGTAGAGGGACAAAAAAACTTTTTTTTTTTAAATTTTGTTATGCCAGGGTACAAATCCATGGGTTCAAATGTTTTCTTAGCGTAGTCCGAAACAAATCGGAAATTAGACTTGTTTTAGGTACTCCTTCCTAGAAATCCGTATTTTCAGAACGGAATGAGTTTTATCTGTAACAAGGCCGATACGGAAGTTTTTTAAAGCTCGTCGTTAAGGCATGTTTATTCAAAAACCACTCAAGCGATTGTAGTAAATATTAAGTCAATCAATAACTATTATTTATATAATTTTAATTAGCTTAAGTAGTCGATGCTGAACACTAACTTGACAATAGTGGGCTTCAAAAATTTTTATAATTTTGAAATCGTCTATCATCGTCATCATCATGCCTATATCAGCCCAACAATGAAGGCCTCTCGCAGTGATTTCCATCCATTTTCCATTTGTGCCTTCTGGATCTAATCGTAGTTTGCAACTCTTTCAATACCGTCTGTCCAGCGCATTCCTCTAAATCGCCTGGGTCTCCATTGTAATGTCCCCTTTATACATCTGTTATCCATAGGTCTTGCTAGATGTTATACCCATTTCCATTTCTGTTGATGTATTTCATATCCATTCGTTAGTCTTATGATGCCTTAATGTTATGCGCAACATCGCTCTATCCATTGCCCTTTATATCACTAGCAGTTTACGCTTATTTTTCTTGGTCAAAGTCCAGGTTCCAAAGACATAGGTGAGAACCAGAAGAATGTTTCGATTGAATAGATTTGTTTTTAACTCCTGGTCAATTTTGAGTTTTAGTATATCTCGCCAAGAATTAAATGCGACCCACTCTAGCTTAACTCGCCAGTTTATTTCAGTTTCTTGGCTGTTCCTCTTCAAGCTTCTGTTTTGACCCAAATAGATACAACTTCCTAATATTTCTAGTATGACGCCTCGTCTATGTATATCTGTTAATTTTGGTCTATTTCTTTGTTGCTCATTATTTTCGTTCTTCTTTTAATCGTCTTTGGACGAATTTCCATTGTTTTTCTCTATAGATCTATCAGCACCTGGCGTAGGTATGCTATTAGTGTACCATCGCAAACCGCAACTGATTTAATTTATTGCCGTCTATAGTCTATTCTCTCAATGCAAACAACGTAAATAGTTTGGTCAAAATGTTTTCTACCTCCACCACACCTTCCTCCATTTTTTTTGCATTGTGTTAGCGGGTAGTTTGACTGTCAAAACGGTATTTTCGTATGTCCGATTTATTAAGTTTGAGTATTTATGATTAATGCGAATAATGTTAGAATAGCTAACATTTCAACGGAGTCAGAAGACTCTTCAAAGTCCACCAAGACAAACTACACTGGTAGATTGTAATCTATAGTATTTTCCCCAAGGTTTCTCACTACTTGAGATCTTTTGAAATATTATTTCTCTAAAATTTCATTGTAAAACAAGAAAAGCAAACATAGACTAAAAGATTCATTCATTCATTGCCGTAGTACGTCCGCGAGGCCTTCTAAGAATTTTGTGGTAGTGTCGTCAATTGGCATACGTAGGGACATATTATTAAATGCTCAAGTTATTAAACAAACAATTGAATTATGGTTTTAAATCCAATATTGCTTACGTATTCTGAAAATATAATAATATGCATAGTAATTTATTTAAAAGTAGCAATTTAGAACAAAACTAAAAACGTGAAAAATGTGTTTGATGCTGACTGAAGCACCTTTGTATCTATAATGTACGTCTAAAATTTCATTTTCTTATATCAGTAAATAAGTTAGCAAAGCCGTCTCTCTTATCATTTCCTAAATTCAAATACTGACTTCCAAATTTGAGAGAAAATCTATACAATCAGAAACATCAGATACAGTTTGATGTTTGATTATTGGAAAGTTTAGCTGAAGTATAACGTTAATTTTTTTTGAATTCTGGTGACCTTTCTGGTAGTTATCCACATCGCTGTCCCACTGCTATTTATAAGAGTTAAAGTGAAATTAACAGGTGTGCTAAATATATATGCTTATCAGATTTTGTTTTAATTGTAGCCAAATGCAGCTTACATCACCAAACGTATTTAAATGTCTAGCATCTGCTCTAGTTAAATTATTGTTGACTATTAAAAGCACACAATGGCATTCACTTAAAATTGACAATAGAGAGGAAGTCGAAAAAATGCCGTATAAGCTCGCTATTATGTTGTAGGGTTCTACTTGCTGAATAAGGAAAAATAGCAGAGCAATCTATTTGGCCTCTTTAGGAAAATATAAAGTTTAAATTGAAGTTGAATTCTGTATTTTCTTCACCTGAAGTATTTTTGTTATTTACATTGCGGTTTATGAAGTACAATTATACTGGTATAAATATTTCCTAAACCAGATCAATAGATTTGGACGAAAAATGTAAAAAATGCGTTTTTGATATACTCCTAATACATGTAATTCCCAGGAAAAGAAGAACTTATACTGTTTTATGCTGTTTGGGTTTGTACGTGATATCTGTCAAAGCTACAAAATATAAGCGAATAATTACCTTGCATTGTATAAAGTATGTTACGTATAAAAAAGGCGTATATCAATGGTAGTAGACGTTTGAATCAAGAGTGAGACTGGAAACTTCGTTCCGGTTATGATGAATCGTACTTATGCCCAAAACGTATGCAATCTGTAAATACAACAAACGGAGCTTTACGGAACAGAAGATCTAAGAAGAACCACAGGAAACTGTATCGTTTGAGAAGTTCTACATAACGAAACATACCATACATTTTTATACAATACATAGCAAACATTTATGGCAAAATATATATTCTATATATTAGAGGGCCGCTTTTGGGCACCGAATTCGGACAGCGGGCTGTAGTTTAGGGACCGCTGAATTAGATAATATATATTCTTCTTCATTGGGCGCTACAGCGGTCTGTAGGATTTGACCTTGTCTATGGCTTTATTTCCTTCTGCAACCTGCGCATCTTCTATAGTTTTCTACTCTTAGGCTCTTCCTATATTTATCACACCTTCAGGACACATAATTTTTGACTCTGATATTTTGCATACGTTACCCATACCCGGACCACCCTGATCTTCACTACAAAGTTTACTATATTTTGATTGTTTATCAGTTTATTGATTCTCGATTTATTTTAGGGCACCACAGGCCATCGTCTTGTGTTGAAATTAATAATCTGCGTACTATTTGTTCTCAAATACTCGTAGAGATGCAATTAATTGGGTGGCCAGCACAATCATCTGATATAATAAAGGTAGATTCCTTGTCTGGGATCGTACAATAATTTTGTATACAGGCCTAGGGTGAATAATGAAAATGATATTATTAAAACAAATTCCTCAAGCAGTTGCTCTAGTTGGTAAAAATATGCTGCAGCGAGTTTACATTAATGTGTTGAAGCGTTTTCGAGTATGCTTAGAAGCACACGTAAATACTTTCAAGCATCACTTCTAAACGCAATTTGTAACTGCTGTAAAGTTTAAGTTTAATACACTTCTAGTGCTTCTTTGTCGTGAAACTTATCAAGTTTAGGTACTTAAAATAATGCCTGAATCTGAACATCCTACATAAATGTATTTGAAGTGCAAAAACCATAATTCATGGATCAACTATATCTAGCATTATTTTTTGTTTTTTTCTTGGGTTTCTAATAGACAATTGCCACATACCTACAAATCTAGAATGGGCTCTTAAAGAATGTAGTTCCTTGGTTTTCCGACCCATACACAAAAAAAAAATTTAATTAATCATAAACAGCAGCTGTGTTGTAGATTTTGTTATCTAGAAAATTTTAATACCTTGTAAAGTTACTATTTTTTGAGATACTTAACTTTGATTTATTTACGGGCACCATATTGAATTATACGTCGGTATTGCCAGACAACATTTTGCTCTTACGGATACACATACAGGAAGAACAAGAATTATTGAAAAACTATTTATGGTTTCCTACAAAAAGGTAAATATCATTAACTACTACTGAACGCTTGTTCGCAAACATATGTATATAACTTCTTTGACAGACAAACTGAAATTTCTAATAAACTGAGTATTGCTCAGATAGTTTCGACTATTGTTTAAAGTTCCGCAGTCATTTTGTAACTTCTTGGGTTGTGTCTCATGTACCTCCATACAAAATAATTGAATGGAATTAAGCCCGGGGACCAAGCAAGGCGCTTACGATATTGAATACATCTCTCCGAAATTCTGGTCTAATGTGCTGAATAAACAAGTATTTGATAGGAGTAAAAATTACGCTTTGTGAACACCAAATGGGTTGTATATTTAGGAACTTCTGCGCGAGCTGCTATTTCAATCAGAGAAGTACGTGTTCAATCTGCGAAGTACGTGCATTGCTAACAATACTTTACAGTTTACATGACCAGATTTTCGGCAACTTGGGGAGTCTTCTAAGGTTGCACAAACAGTTAATTATACTTTGCAAATTAAAGAGAAAACGACATCATAAAAATTTTTAACAGTTGTTAACGGAGGCGCAACTTCTTTCTAATTTAAAAGAACTTTCCAGATCTTTGACACTGTATACAAAAAAAAAGTTAATATCTATAAGGCTGGTTCACGTAAAATTACCTGATGCTTGAATGATTGTTATTCAGTAGATACTGAAACAAAACTATTCCTGTTAGTGCACATTATATAAAAATTTGCAGAGTTGAGGTGGAATATCCAAAAGCAAATTAGTGTCAGTGTACTTCAAACAGCTTGACTCCCCTAGATATCAGAACGCTCCGATATCTAATTAATATTGAAGTATGTGCATTTTGCATCAATTCCGTGCTTAATGAATTACCATTTCAAACTTCCAGAAAATTATAACTCGAATTAATTGAACTAATTCAAATAGTACATTTCATATTAGTAGGGTTGACCAATGAACGTGAATTTTGCATGCTACTGAAAATAATATAACTAATAACATAACAAGTTTCGTTAAAATTACAATGACATGATTTCGGAAAATGGAATTAATACCATATTTCGATAAATGTAACCTGATAATCTATCTACTGCGTTTCCCGCAACTAATTACATAAAATTAATCAACGTTGGAACCCCACATTGTTGAATGTATGTATAGTTTTAGTGATAGAGCCAAACGAATTCCAACATTTATTAGAACAAAATATTTTCTCATTAATGAATGCCATTTCAACTGCGTGCTAGGTTAATGTCATTGGATTTAGTTCCTAATAATAATTTTGAGTTTTAATGACTGATAATTGCACTTGAACAGTTATGAAACTCCTGGAATGATATTTAACCTGTTAGTGGATCAGTGCACGCGAGAAAGGTCACCAAACTTCTAGACTTTCAGGCTTTAAGAGTACTCACAAGGGGGAAAACCTCATTATGGTGTAGCTGATTACATTATTCTTTGTTTAATGTCCATTAAACTTAGCCTGCGGTTTTTATGTTTATCAAAATAGGAATAGCATGAAATAGTGGGATGTCTAAGGATGTTTTTAGCAGTTTACAACGACCTAGAGTATTGCACAATATTAGAATAGGAAACCTATCTGAAATATTAGTAAATGTAGCGACAAACGCTTGAAATTTCTTACATTTCGTAGGAATTACAATATCAAAATAATTTTAAGATTCTGTAAGGCAAAGTGGTCCGTATTTCAACCGTTAGGGTGATTGTAAAATGGCAACAAAAAATTGTTGAAGTAAATATTGCTTCTTTTAGGTAGGTTGCTTTATTTTGTTTAATTATACTAGTCATTGCTGTTTCAATAAATATATAAAATCCATATCTAAAAATCATAAAATAACAACGTAACAATGTTAATTATATACAATACAGTAAATATTTTTCTTAACTCGCTTAGATAAGTAAAAGTTAGGAATTTCTAATAATGTTCGTCCTGGGAATACCTAACGAACAGAAACCTTAACTATACTATACTCAAATAAATTTTATGAAATACTATGGTAAACGATTAGTTTGCATTCTTATACACCCTGTTACGGTCCGATCGAGCCCTTTCGAGAATTATGGACCAGAGAAAATCGCACGTTGGCGTGCTAAGAAATTTTCGGTACGGCCAAACGCGCTTTTCTTGGACCCGCAAACAAAAAAAAGATGGTAAAGGCCAGCGGCTTGCTCAGAGGAGTAGGGAGGGTTCGTAAAATTGCTTATAGAGAAAATGCTTCAGGTTGTGTACAGGGCGAGTCAAAATAAGTGGGCGCCACCTTCCAAAATCCAGCTGGTTTTGTAGGTCCTCGCGGAAGGTCGAGAAACCAGCAGCTCACGTGAATGGAACCTACCTTTAATTGTGCCTTCACCTGTATATTTAAAGCTTGCAAAATTTTTACATAAACACATACAGAATACACATAAATAAAAGAGGCAGTAAATTTTTAAAACACATATAATGAATCTGTTTGGCCCACATACAACAAAATGGCGAGTTATCACACAAATAGTTTAAAATTACAATAATTAAGAAAAATCCTTGAACGTTCGGGGAAAACGACGCCGCTGACTCACAATATTTATTCTGCTATATATCTGTGTGGTCAATGGCGTAGTTTACAAGAAAAATACTATTTTAATATTGTTTTACAAACATTAGCGATTGAAGATCGCTTTTAGGTTATCTACAAAGAGTTCAAAATCGCGAAATTCTGCAAGTTGACGCGAGCAAAAAAAAAGGTTTATTCCTTTTCACTGCACCACAAAAAAAATCTGATCTTTTTACCTTGACGGTTGTAAGAGACAGGCACAATGTACGGCAATTTTCCAGTTGCGTGGTCGAAAATACAGGGGCCAGGAAAACAACGCTTTTCGGGGTAGCGTTGGAAGCGATGAAGCTGCTACGCCCCTGGAGGGATCCAAACTGGTTTCCACTGGGCCAGCTAGCGTAGACAGAAGATACTCTTTCGAACAACGGGAGCAAACCAAAGTTCCAGCAACGCACTTGCACGATATTTATTTATTTATTTCCTTTTTGCCTCACACCAATCCGAACTGAGTTCGACAGGAGCAATTAGAAACTTTAATTGTCCACAACCATGGCGTACCTTTTGCTATCACTTATTTCTTTTTCCGACGGTTACGTCGATTAACGTTTGCCCTGCAGCAAACAAAACGGTACGGTAACGTAAGATAGCAAACGCCGCGAGGAAAAGGAAAACAAACAATCTGCCGGCTCACCCGCTAGTCTCGATAGTCTGGCTTTCACTCACTTCAGAATACAATCGGAACCTGCACTTCTCCCCTCAAAATTGCACCATCTTATTAAATGTTACGCAAAAAAAATTCTAGAAGGAATGTCGCGTGTAGGTTTTGGGAAAACCCTCGGGACGCAATATTGCAATGCAGCAAAACAAATAAATTCTGAGAAGTGTTTTCTAGCCACTCCGTCTGCACGGTGAAAAACATCCCACAAAGAGAACCTTGAAAAAAAAGTCTGGGACTCCCTTGATCGTAAATTATTCCAAGACGAAAAATACGAACAAGCTTAACAATGCTTAATTCTTTAAAGACGCAATGTAACCAAAACTGTATTTGATATTCAAACGGCAATTAAAATAGCGTAACCAATAATTACGAAGCGACAAGTGAATTAAGAAATTTATTCATATACCGTGGGGAATTCGAAAATAACATAACAACCCTTCGCTTCAAATGTTTTTTGTCGTTAACCTCGAGGCGCAATCCAAGTAAATAGGTAAAAATATGAGTGCCGGACGTCAAACAAGTTTCCATTGAGGCACTAAGCTAAACACCTACTTTGTAAGATGACCCTGGAGCGAAACTCAGTAGAAACTCAGTTACTTATATGTGACAATCCTGTGGTATTTTTCAGTCCCTTCGAAGAAAAAAGGGATATTATATCCTGAATTCACATTACTTAAACTTAAAAATGCCAACGAAAGAAAGATATCAAACCCATATATAAATATTTGATATATTTCTTTCGTTTGCATTTTCATGTTTAAGTAATATCAAATTAGCAGTGGCAGGTTATGAGGTTGACCTTCATTATATGACCTATGATCTATGACCTATTTCTGTATCTTCAAGGCGTCCTTCTAACAACCCAATTGAGCTAGAGCTGCTCTTACCTGCTCCTTAAGCACAAGGTGCAGTGTTTGTACAACTCTAGAACGATCATCTACCCCTTAAACGGTCTTATCAGTTCTAGTTACACTTTTAGGACATCATTCCACTATAACCAATTTAACGTATCTATACATTTGTTTTTCTAGGGAAGGAGGGGAAATCTTCTAAAGACTCTTAGGATTATCTAAGGAGTGTCGGATTCGTTTGCGTAGGTCTGTCCCAAACGCCTACCGACTAAAACTCCCCCTTCTTTCCATAGGCCTAAACGGAATCGCCTTCCAGCATTGCTTCATTGGGGCTTACATCTTCTCTACCCACGCCCTGCATTTGAATTAACTTTTTTTTTCCTTGCTTATTAGTCATCCAGCATTATATTTCTCTCCTCTGCTTGCGTCTGCCTATCTTCTTCCTCCTTGGTTCTTATTATTTTCTTTACTAGTGTTTCTACTACCTTCCACTTCTCTTCGCTTTCGAGCATGTTAGGTACTATATTGTCAACGTTTAGGACTTCGCCATTGTCTTGTATTGCCCTTTCTCTTGTTGTATTCCACCTATCATGCTCTAGGATGGTATGCTCTGGCGTATCGGGTTCCCCACAGTATACGCATTCATTCTATGTAGATAGATTCCGTAGCACCCGTGTCCAGTTAGGAATTGGGTCCGATGGTATTCCACTTCCCCGTGTTTGCGCGTCACCCAAGGTCTCACGGTGGGTATTATTTTTCTAGTCCACGCAGCAGTTGTTCCTTCTTGGGCCCATTCTTCCTCCCATCTTCGGAAGGTTTCCTCTCTAGCCAGATTTCTCTGTGCCCTTTTATTTGCCCCGTTTGTGTACGTCCGCTCTAACGCTAGCAAGTGGATGGGGATCCTTCCGGCAACCACTTGTATCGCCTTCGTTGACACCATCCGGTACGCACCAGCCACTCTTATGGCTACTTTCCTCTGCACCTTCTCCAACATCTTCTTGTATTTATTTGCTCGTACGACTTTGTTCCATATCGGCGCACCATAAAGCATAATGGAATTCACTACCGAGCACACCGCTCTCCTGCGTCCGGCTCTGGCTCCACCAATGTTAGGCATTAGTCGACCCAATTTTAACGCTGTTTCTTAGGCCTTTTTGGTTACCTCTTCTATGTGGTAGCCCATATTCATGCTTCTGCCAAATGTTATACCCAAATACTTTAGGCTGCGCTGACCGGTTTTTTCTACATCGCCCATTTTAACCTTAACAGATTTTAGAGTATTTTTCCCTGCAAGTATTATCATCTCCGTCTTATGCGGGGCCAGTTCTAGCTTTTTTTCCTCCATCCATCTTTCAATCCTGCTTATTGCCCATTGTATGTTTCCTTCGATCTCTTCCCTGCCATTGCCACACACCAACAGTGCCAGGTAATCTGCATATCCAACGAGCGTGGTGTCTTTGGGCGTTTCAATCTTTAGTATCTTATCATAGTAAATGTTCCATAGTGCTGGGCCCAGTATAGAACCTTGGGGTACACCACATGTCATGTTCATGCTTAGGCTTTCTCCCACCTGTATTCTTCTATTTTCTAGATAATTGCAGATTATCCTTATCTGGTACGGGGATATTTCTTTCCCAGAGCTCGTATATGATTCCCTTCCAAGGAACAGAGTTGAAAGCATTCCGCACATCAAGTGTTACTAGCACTGCATATTTATTTGGTTGTTTCCTGTTTGCTTCCTCTGCGATACTCTGTACCCTTTGGATGGCGTCCACAGTCGCTCTTCCTTCTCTAAATCCATACTGGTTCTCGTCCAACCCTACCTTTCTCTCAATCTCCATCAGCAGTCGTCTGTTTATGATCTGCTCCAAGAGCGTACCTATACATTTGTATTTTCTCTTTTAGATAATGTTAACTTGATCGAGGCATGTTACGAAATAGAGCTGTACTATTGGAAATAGTCCTGCTTTTACCATTAGGAAAGATGCTTTAAGATGCCGTTCGCATAAGTCAACTGCTAATACGTTAGGATCGCCCATAGGCTGTTCCCTTAGCACGAGGCGTAGTGTCTGCTGTACGCCTCTGGAACGCTTTTGTTGTTGTACAATCAATACCACATTATTAAAATAGCATCAAGTTATGGAATCATACACGGATCAGAATTTAGATATTAATAATCTGATAAATATATTAATTAACTGAACACGATCACGTGTTCTCCATCACCGACAGGGAGGTGGAACATTTGAACAAACAAACGGGATTGTCAGATATTCGGAAAAATAATCAGTATTCAGGATTCTTGATATGACAACTCGACAACACCCTACATAAGAAACCACAATAAATTTATGACAGCAAATTCTCTAAATTGCTTAACATACTTCCTTTAATTTAGATATCCCTAATCTAACCTATCTGCTACCAAAGCCACAGAACCGTCCAAACCCAGAATCCACCTCAGAGCTCACTACGTCTTCTCGTCCTGATAAAGCCAGCTCCCTAAATGATCAACAAAATTCTACACTCTTTTATTTTACTACAGCTATCCCTGATCATCAGCTTAACAGAAATTGGATTAATGAATCAAACATGCAGCTCCTATCATGATTTGTCTATTTATTTACTATTTATGTAGGTAACACTCCCACAGTGAAAACGTTATAGGTTGACGTCTGTAGCCCATCAGCAACGTTAATGATTTACTGAAATATGTCCGTTCCCGTTATTTATCCTGTCTATTTTCACTTCCCATGTACGGTCAGTTAATCTCATTGTTAAAACACCTTAACATCATGTTTTACGAAGCATAAGTAAAATAATGTTCCCTCCCAAACCAAGACCCTAAGATAGGGTAGTGACAGACTTCCCTAACTTCTTTACTGCCGATCAACGAAAAATGTTCTACTTATCTGTGAAATATGAGTACGTGATATGTAAAATGTTTTGATACTTGGTACATCTCACAGAACAAAACACTTTTCATTAACTTTCAAAAACAGCAACTTCCATAAAATTAAGTTTATGTAAAATCTAAATGACTGCAACTGAATTATTAATTGTAGCAAGTATAAATTTCTATAGAAGAACACTGGGAACAATAACCTATAACAAAATAATTTTAATATTTTCTGGCAAAGCCTTTACCATAAATCACTGCTTGACACCGTAGAAACATGGACTCAACTTGAGTCAAACAAACTATAATGTACCATTGAGCATTAACAGTACGACGATCCTCCCGTGCTACAGTGGAAACATGTCTAGTACTTCCAAAAAATATGTTTTTGTTTCGGCTTTTTTCACTAACAACTTTTGTTGGAACCGATTCGTTCTCAAAGACCCAAACTGCCGACTGTTGCTTTCTTTCGGGATCATAACAGTATAGCCACGTTTCATCACCTGCAATGATGTTGTACACCATATGAGGCGTTGTTAAAGCGATCCAGTGTAGATCTTCACCATGCCACACGGTTTTCTTTTTGAACTGGAGTCAAATTGTGGAGCTTACGTACCATCAAATGTGTGTGTAAAATTGTGTCAATTGCTTTCACACCAATTTTTAAAGTTGCTTGAATACTTCTGGCAGTAATATACGGGTCCTATTCAATCATGTTTCGTACAAAACCAAGATTCTTTTCGATAACTGCAGTTTTTTGGCTTAGGAGCTCGAAAGTTGTCATTTAAGGAAAGTCGACCACGTTGAAATTGATTGTACCACCGCTTTATGGTAGCTAAGGAACACGTCCTGTCATTAAACACTCGATTGGTTTCCTCAAGACATTCTGTACGGCAACCCGTGAAGTTGTAAAAAATCATAACTCAATAATGCTCTTTATTCAATTCCATGATTTCTTGGGGAAAGGATTACTTTAAAATTATGTATTTTAAAAACCTTCGTTATTGCATCACACAGAGATCCCGTAACTGCATCTAATCTGGTTCATGAAAATATAAACGAAATCGAGAAATAGATTAAAACTTGGAAAATCAGGATTAATGAACAGAAATCTGTTATTGTAACTTTTACTACGAAAAGATGAAGCTGTCCACCAATCTACCTCAACGAACAAGCTATACCCCAAGATACAAAAGCTAAATACTTAGGTGTAACCCTAGATAGAAGACTTACATGGAGGACTCACATTGAAATGAAAAAGAAGCAATTAAACATCAAAATAGGGCAGCTGTTCTGGATAATCTGAAGAAAGTCGCAACTCACACTAGAAAATAAAGTGCTCGTGTACAAATCTATACTAAAACCAATATGGAGTTAGGGAGATCAGCTATGGGCTCTGCTGCAAATTCTAACATCGAATTAATAGAAAGATTCCAATATAAAGTTCTACGTCAAGTTACCAACGCCCCATAGTTTGTAATCAATGCGACACTAAGAAGAGACCTACAAATACCCACAGTTAAAGAGGTAGCCAAACTCAATGAGACATACAGTGTAAAATTATCAGTGCACCCAAGTCAACTAGCGCGTAGTCTTCTTGACGAATCAAATGACACTCGTAGACTAAGGCGCTTTAAACCTACAAACATACCAAATAGGTCCCGGTAGCAGCAATCAAGTCTTAGCTAAGACGTAGTTGTAAAGGCACGAATCACTGGATGACCTGCCTGCATTCTATGTATTTAATTTTGTTATTAATAGTGTTATCTCATTTGCTTAATGTCCCTTGGACAGATTGTAAATTGTCTTGGAGTTTAAAAAATAAACAAGTATATTTGACAACTTTCACTATAAGTAAACTTGTAGCTAAACAAATATGTTAAAATGTCAAGCAAAATGTGTTTCATAATACACAGCCTGATAGATAGGCTCAGTGGACAGAGAACAGCCCTCGTATTAACTTCTTTAAAACAGGTTAGATTGCATAAGTTGCAACTCACGTTGCTGGTTGCTATAGCTCAAATTTCTGAAAAATTATAATCTCTTACACATTGCTGTTACATAGAGACGAGGTTTCTTTACTATTACGTTAGAAAATATATCAAAATCTTTAGAGCAGAATTTGAAAAATATTTTCTTCATACACTACTATAAGGATTTACGAAGAAATAGCCTTCAAAAAAGTATATTTAACTTCCTCTTCTGTTTCCGGATTTTTTCAGAAGCTAACTGTGCATGAATGTTTAGTAGCTTTAAATTTCTGTGGAAGAGTTTTGACTCAAATTGGTACCTATATGTTTTAAAGTATTTAATAGCCTTTTACAATAATATATTAAAACAGAGTTATGTACGCTAACATCTTCGAAATAAAATATCTGAAAATAGAACAATTACGTTTTACCTTATTTAGTGTAAGCATCGAAATTTCATTTTTCTAAATTATGTACCGCCAAGGTTAGTTCAAAGACGTGCTGACCTTGCAAACTTGATGTATCTTGAACTTTATACAGGCTGAATCAGTCTATAAGCCTTCATTTCGGAAGTTTTATTAGATATTGTACATCAATTTTGGTATATATACATTTCATATGACTTGATGCAGTTAGATTTATGTTTAGATGTCAGGATTTTCACCATTTTGATGATTTTGTAAATTTGTATTTTGGTATGTGTATATAATCATGTAATTGAAAAATCGAAGAATGTTTAATTTTAAAGTTACACCGATTTTTACATTGTTTCTTTATTATATCACCTTGTATATCTGCATATGTTTTCCTTATTCAAATTAATTTTACTTGAAGGTATTATATCCGGCAACCACACATATAACCAAATTGTAACATTTTTGGTATGTACATTTTCATATTTATTAAATGTATTTATAAGGAATACTCCATGTAATTAATAAGTTACTGTTGCTGATGGCTTTGAATTTGAAAGAGATGAAAATTTTAAAATGTTATATAATTTGTTACGGGCCAATCGAGCTTTTCCGACGACCCGTAACCAGATAGATGGAAAACGGCCTATAGCTTAGCCATAGACGAAATATTTCGTCTATGGCTTAGCTCAGAGGAGTAGGAGGAGTTCGTAAAATCGCTTATGCACCTTCCAAATCCAGCTGATTGTAGGTCGTCGTGGAAGGCCGAGAAGCGAACAGCTTACGGGAATGGAACTCACCTTTATTGTGCCTCCTCCTATATATTTAAGCTTGCAAAATTCATGCACACAAATACAAAAAGCAATAATAAAAGATATAATATTTCAAAACGCATATATAATCAAATTAGTGGAAACGACAGTACAACGAAAATGACAAAAGTGATTTTATAATTCTAGATTACAACTGAGTACTTTGAACGTACTTTGAACGTTCGGAAAAGGGGGAACCCGCCGCCCATGGCCAACGGTATTTAAAATTTTTCAATAACTCTGCATGGTCAGTGGCGTCGAGTTTACAGGAATCACACAATATTTATAGTTACTAATTTTACAGCAGCACAGAAAAAGAAAAAGACGATCGGCGGCTGAAGGCCGCTTCTTATTTATCACAAAAAGAGATTCAAACACTTAAATTTTGCAAGCTGACCCGAAAAGAAAGGTTCTTAATTTCGCAACACAGAAAACTAGCTTCTTTACCTTGAATTCCGGTGGAGTCAGACACCATTCCGGGGGGTTGATTTCCAGATGCAGTCGAGAAAGGGGGTATTTTCCCGGTCCGGGAAAAAGGTAGAAGGCCTCAGGAAACCAAGGGGACGAAACGTTGGTAGGTACACTCCTGTGGAAGCGGATTATTCCCAACAGGATCAGTTGAATTATTTCCAACGGGGACAGTTGACGTTGAGGACAACAGGAATTTCAAACGCTTGTAACACCAACAGACCCAAAAATCACCTTTTTAGCGGTTCAAACGCTTTTATCCGAATGAATTAAAGAAAAAAACAATCACACTTGATTGTTCTGTAACCAGGCTACACTGTTAAAACTGATATAGATCCGACTTGACTTTGTCGAAATGATACTAATTGTCTAAAGCAATATTCGGTACGATACTTAATTTAACAGGTGCCGTGAAAAAACCCGCTCTACATGAACGTTCGTCTCGGACCCAAGCTTGTTGCCTTGATTTATTTACGGCCCTCCCATGAAGATGTAATTTGGGAAGACCGGAACCATGAAAGGTGAAAGACTGACTAACTTTGGCAACGGGAATCTTCCCCCAAAAAAATTGGGAAATTAATTTCTACAGAGCGGCAAATTTTAACAGAACATAACAAATTATATGAAAATCATAGCTTTAAATATTAGAAATGATTTCCTATACTTGAATACATAGTATCTAGTAATGTCTACCATTTACCAAGGTATTCTTTTTATCTAAAAATCTAGACAAATATTATCCAAAAATTTAAATACGATTTTCTTGGTGTGTAGTTTAACGGTTTATGTAGCGATAAAGCAAAGGATTGAAAAAATATAAAAATATGCACGGTGTTCTCTTCGAAGGTATGCTGAAGATGCACTTAACTCAACAACGCTACATTTTCTTTTTTGTTTGATTATATTGTTGGTGTGTCACTAAATATCGTACAATTTTGCCCAATTAAACAAATCCGTATCTATTCATATAAAATTGCTAGAGCACAAAATCAGGAACTGATGAAATGGTGCTTCATATTACAAACATCTTCCAGACTCCAGATGAAGATTACCATTAAACATCGCCACTTGACGTTTGAAGCCCACTCATCTTACTTCATCAGGTTGCAGAGCGTTCTTTGAAATATATCCGTAGCAAAAATGGTATGCTATTGCAATAATAATACAACCATAGCAAAAAATATATATAACGATAGCACCAAAATTTTTAATGCTTAAACAATATTTTAAACTTTGCGTTGCCCATTCGAGAATAATTGTGAAATGTTTTTAGAATTGGTCTAAATTATAAATTACAAGTTATGTATAAAATACTTGTTTTTGTGATATTTTTAATATTTAATATAAATCGGACAGGGCATTTGTGAGCTATAGTCGTCCACATAGATACAAACAATCTTATGAACAGACATTCTACCAGAAGAGATATAGCAGCGGTGAATTGTTCTTGAAGAATGGTATTCGGCGAATTGCATTTAACCCGGAAGTCCTTTAATCAAAAAAGGCATACGATTATTTAGCATTTTAAAGCAGGGGAGAGGAAGTGAGGCCTAACCGGATGCTGATTATATAGGCCTTAACTTTATTTTACTGTGTTATATAATTTACAAGATATTAGATGCAGCTTGTTTGTATAGCAGAAACAGTGTTATTATGCGGCCAATAGTTATGCTAGGCCAAATTGTTGCTGCATTAGCGAAAAACGCTAATGTGTGTGAGCCTCTGTTTGATGTGTATTTACGTTAGCGCATTAACGCATTTGCATTTACAGTTCGACGGTTGCGCGATGTACAAAACCGTACGAAAACCGCACCAAAAATTAATCCAGCAATCTGGATTAATATTTAATCCATCGGTAGAAAAATAGCCGTATTCGCTGATGTAAATTCATTTTGGTCGAACTAGATTGGCAAGCGAATGCTATATCTCTTATCCTTCACCGGTAAAATTTAGATTCGTTTTAGGAATAATAAGACATACCGTAAAAGAACTACGTGGGGATTTATGTAACCGAAGCGTAGATAAGGGTTTTGCTCCAGAACACATGCCACTACAGACAGTTCGAGCAAAGGGTAGCAGCCAATGTTGCAGCATATCACCGTCATCCCATCAGGAATGTGCATGTGGCATATCGGGCAGCATGTGGCGACCGCAATTCGCTTTACATGTGGGCGCTCCTCGTTCTCTGCCGGTGCATGTCCTCGTTCTCTGATTGCTGATGCGATAGACTCGGAAGCACGCATTAAAACAATTACAGAATCGTGTTGTTTGGTTAATTACTGCTGTTTTGCTTGATTGTGTTTACCTTATCTGCCACCATCTTGCTGAATACTAAGTGACTAGGTAGGAATATTTATGTTCATGATTCTATGCGTATCAGATCTCCACTTCGTCAGACCATGCTCTTCATGTGGTGGGTGTACAGGACTGCAGTTCTGTATCACTGCGTGTTGATAGCTTTCGTATTATCAAAGGACAGCTTACAATAGAGGTGTGATATCGCTGACCTATGTTTAAACCAACCACATTCGAATGGGTATTGCTACCAGGAAACCCAGGATAATAAATGCGGTTAATCGATTTATTTCGATACAGACTAATTACAATTTTCGAATAATGAAAGTTTTGCTAATGTAATCACATCAATGTTGGCGGTTACTTTCCTATTAAAACTATAGGTTTTTGAATTTATGCCAGCGTTCTCAGCAAAGGCGTAGTGTTGACCTACCTATAATGAGATTTGTCTTGCGTTACATACCACATTGTTAAAATCGGATATAATACAAACTCCGGTTAAAAAAGAAAATAATGAACGTCTTTTTATAAACCGAACGAACCCAATGATATCTTTAAACGCTCTTGTATTATCCTAATATAAAAGCAATTACCGAGGTATGGTTTCTTCAATAAAATTTGTACAATTCAAATAGATCGGTATTTGCTTTCAATATTGACAGTAATGTTTACTGTTATTGTGAAATAATAATTTCTTAAAAATTTGTAGGGGACCGTGAAAGAGCAGGAGCTGCGGCGCTTGCCTGCCGAGTTATTTTATCAAAGAGACAGATGTTCGAATCCTGTGCATGCACTTTCCTGGGGTGTTCGTGGTGTCTTAGTTATAGTTAGGCCTGGAAATAGCACGAAATGTGCTTAGCTGGGATAAGCTGGGTGGTATGGTAATCAGGGAGTTTCTTTTGACAATTCCATGATCCTTTAAAAAAATAAAAAAATTGTAGAAAATAAATATGAGTAACGAAAAGTGAAAACAGAATTGAATCAAATAAGGATCTACAACCTATTGAACTCGGGTATTGCAAATTATAGGAAGGCTTATATGACAAAAATAGATTTGAAAAAGGGCTCAAGGTCA
The DNA here is from genome assembly GCA_014611495.1 of Limonius californicus. Lineage (NCBI taxonomy): Eukaryota > Metazoa > Arthropoda > Insecta > Coleoptera > Elateridae > Limonius > Limonius californicus. Next base: position 31,067 of record JABXWE010001315.1, on the reverse strand, counting down.
TAAAAAGGAAGAAGCAATAGTTCAATAACTCTTGGCTCTCAGGCAATAGTATTTTTGAATCAAATTAAATACGAATCTCGGGATGACAGATCATATGCTTTTAAAGTTATCTGTATATAAATTATAAATTCATACTGAAATCAAAATTATCTAGCAGTAGCACGCATAGAATACTGAAAAAATGTAGTCAGGTAGACATAAAACATATGTAATACAGTCCCGATATCCCAAGCTGAAAGATAATAAAAATGCCCGGTCTAGTAACTATCCTAAAATCGTAAATTATTATTGAACGCACTCAAAATGTTATTATTTTATGCTTTTAGAGAGTATAATTATATAACTGAAGCTATTTTTTGTACAATGATATTATTATTTGCACTTAATATGTTGTTAATACTAGTTTCAACATTCAAATTTCCTAACAAATATTCAGCATCATCCAAACCAAGATAATTATAATTTGGACTTAAAATCGAACCACAATTCACACCCACATAATAAGGTAACATTGGAGAAGTTCAACTCGAATTATATGAACATCAGGAAATGAATCTTAAACATCTGCTTTTAAACCTGCGTACACTCTCATATAGTTTCATCATGCCATACCATAGCATAAAATCGATATCTTTGCAGGATGATGATTTTCTTCTGGAAATGACGTGATTGGGGAAACTTTTTACTACTTTATTATTTCAAAAACTGAGGTGAAAGTATTTGAAATCTGGGTAGTACTGGTACCCGAACTATTCGGCACCCAGATAGATCGATAAACAATACTATCTAAATACCGAATTGTTAGGTCAGCAGAATTATTCGGTATCTAGTCAGTCCGACAATCTTTTAATCGACAAATGGTTTGGTGTATGAATTAGTCGGATACTTAATAGTTATCTTACACTTCAACCACAAGAATATTTTTAATAATCAACAATCAATTAAAAGACAGACACATACACTCATTATTCTCTAAAATTCTGATATAAAATGTTAGAAACTTATTTACAGTTTTAAGACTATGGAATTTGAAACTGTTGTGAAGATAATACCAGTACTCTAAAACCTGTACATGGTTACAGATAGAGAATTGTAAGAACTAAATCATCAATTGTAATGTTGTAGTATCGAGGTGCTTTTTCGCTCCGGGTTTAGGTTTTCGCTATGCACCGAGAGAAATGGGGCCTGCGGCCTTTCAACCATTGGGCTTACACAACTTTTGGCGAAACCCTTTTTTCTTTTGGTGTTTGATGTTTCCATTATTATCTACTACCACTACATCTATCTTTGGGCACTTCCAACACCACTAGCGGCTGTCAGGGTGTTAATATAACATCTTGAACCGACTGTGCCCATCCGATGCACCATGTTGAACGCAACCTTGACACATCCATGCAAATACTGGCTAGAGTAAGTGTTGCTTAACTCTGGTCGGCCAATGAGAAGTATGTATCCATGGATTCGGTCATATGCTGTCACGAAATCTTGAACTTTCTACACTATTTCATCAGATTTTGCCGTTACCGGCAGTATGAATTTTAGATTATCATGCATTACTTATCGACCTACCGGAATAGTTTAACCCAAAATTATACTTAACAATATGATGGGCCCTTCATTCCTGCAGTCACTCGTTCATGGATAACTCTTGGCCTATTGCTCTCTTTAGTGAGAAACTGGACGCTGCAATGCCAGGATAATATAACACTAAAATTATCTCTAAAACGTCTTCTATCAATCAGCCTAACGACATTTTCTTCGTACTAATGATAGTAACCGAAACAATGTTACAAAGTAGCCATTACTAAATAAAACTCCAATTAGATTTAAATGAAGGAGTCAATTTTTTTTAATTATTTGGTAAAACAGATTTTAATTGCTTTATCTAAGTTGTTTTTCACAAAACAAGTTACTTTATCAGTTTTGAGATCTGAAACGAAGCTAACAAATAAAGTGCAAAGTAGATGGGAAGTTTCAAAATAATTCCTGTATTTAGAAACTATAGTTCAGTAAAGCTTTATTCAATTTATGTTAGGGCTCTTCACTACATCGCAGTATCAAGAGAGCAAATTCAATACCAAGAAATAGGTATAACATCCACTTTCTATTACAAATAAAGTTTTATTGTCTCTAATTTTTAATATATTAATTTTAAATTCCATCAATTTCAGGCTAGGGATTTCAGATATAAGGACGATGATATGTCTACCCATATTTTGGACTTGAAAAACTGTATTCTTATTAATATCTAAAATTTGATTATTTCACGAAATTGATACTTTTCCTTTTACTTATATTATGGGAAAGTAGAACTTAGAATAGGTGAACATACAATGTAATAACTCGAATACAATTAACATTGAATTAAATAAAGTCAAATTTAGTATTATTGAATGCAGACAAACAACGAATTAGGATGATAAGTGCATCTAACATAGCGTAACAACATTAAGAGATTAGGAAAATACCCAAGTTGAAATTTAGTATTTTATCCAATACCTACTTGTATTATTAAGGTGAAGGTTTGTTATTATATACGTATGGTAATGTAAAACAAAAGCATTATCTGAAACAAATAAATGTATCAATTTTCAATTGCAGTACAAATGTTATAGTGCATTGACAGAACCATTAGGATAATATTTCAGTTTTGCTATAGCCTAACAAGGTTGTCAATGTTATTGTAAGATTTGGGAGGCCACAAAGGTGGGCCCATTGTGCTGCTTCCCCAGCAGCCCCCCAATTTGGGCATCACCCAAGCCATCCAGTCCTTTGAATGCACTTGAGGATATCTGGGTGTTGGGGTGTTGATGATTGCCATATCAGGCCAAAAGTCTCCCAACATGGATCTTCTGATTGTTGCGAGAGTTGGACAGTGACACAGGACGTGTTATGCCGTCTCGTTATCCCCGTGGCATCCTCGATAGTTTGGGCTATTCAGTCCCATCCTGTGAATGTGTTGATTTAGGGTGCAGTGTCCAGATAAGGTACCTACAACCAGTTGCAGGTTCATTCGGGACAGTTGCACACAATATTTGGCCGTTTTTGGCAAGGATGCAGTAATAGCAGCCCTTGCATGACGACAACTTTCAGTGTTTACCCATTGTCGTGAGAAGTTTTTTAGGGTTTCTTGGTATAGCATAACGATTAATGTCCTGCGGGATCTAAGAATAACGAGTTCTGGTCCTTAAAGAGGTTGTTCGGAGGCCAGTCTCGCAACCTCATCCATCCAATCTACACCTATATAAGGGAAATGACATTATCTTTTGAGTTATCGTCAAGACCTTCACGGCACTGCAGTAAGGTAATTTTACAACTACCCAGTGCTAGTAAAGCGGCTCTGCTGTCACTGTAGATACCAATGAGTTGGTTCTTGATCTGTCGTTCAAGAACTGCATTTGCACCGTGCTTTATTCCGGTATCCGGAAAGTTCACCGACTGCAATTCATTGATGGAAAGTTCACCAACAATTCACTGACTGGGTAATTCACCGATCGGTAAATTTTTCGCATGGAAAAATCATCGACCCGCAATTCATCGAAAAGAAAATTTAATCCAAAGTCAGCACATTTCAATTTTTTATAAATGTTGACAATACTTTATGATACGAAATAAATTAATATGCTTAAAAAAGTTTTCCACGTTTCATGGTTTTTAATAAATAAATAATCGGCGATCAATTGTAGAATCGGTGAATTTTCCTTTCGACGAATTGCGGCTCGGCGAATTTGCCATGCGGCAAATTTACCAATCGGTGAATTGTTGTCTGTGAACTTTCCGTCGGTGAATTGCAGTCGGTGAACTGTCCTAGAACCCATTATTCCCACTACCTCCCCTTGGAAGACAGTAGCAATTTTACCTAGTGATATACTGTGGCGTAGGTTTAGGTCACCGGAGAAGACTCCGGCACCCGTTCCATGCCTAACAATGTTGCATTTCATAGATTGAGGTTGTCTGTAAGGCTTCCAGTTGATTCAACTTTTACTTACTTATAAACTCAACATTTTTCTCTTATCCCATGCTGTCATACACCAAAAATTTGGTATGTTGAATTGGTTGATTTCTAATAATAAAAGAAAATAAGATACTCTATTTACTTTTATTTATATTGCAGTTTATGATCTACAATTGTTGGGGATAATAAACTATTAAATGATTCTCTAATTCCCACATAGCATTAACACAAAGCGGGTTTGGACTTTACCATATTCAAACTTCTGGTTTTATTGAAATTTTTGTATTTCCTACATTTCCGTTTGATTGTTTGACCATTCGACCTTTTACCAAGTGGATATTACATAAATGACTTTTTTACGCACCGGCCACTATGAGTATGTTTCCGTATGTATATATAGGTATAAACTATACGTTATGTACTAGTGTTAACATATTTTTTAGAATAGGTATGTGCAACCTGCCCTAACTGTATACTGAAAAAGTCGGAAATGAATGACATTATTGATATTTTTCTGACCAAATCAAGAGATTGTGAGTAAAACTATCAAGGACTTAAGCAAACTATAAACAACGACCTAGACTATGGATACTTTACCGTGACTGTAAAACAGTAAGAAGACTGTAGAGATTGTAAATAAGCTGTGCAAATTTCAAGTATTTATAAACGTGATTGTGGGAGCCCTAAAAGTTTTACATTTTATATTATCATGAGTACGCAGGTAAGAAAGCCTCAAATTCCATGCATACCGACCACGTATTACACAACCCATAGTGAGCGTAGTTGAAAAGAAGTTTAGAGAAACGGAATATGTAGGGTTAGATTATAATGGGTTCCATATATAGGTTACAAGATTTAGAAAAATAAACATTTCGCAAGTTACACATTGTTACTGAGCAACTCCATTACACGTTTAATACCGAGCTTAAGTGGGTAATTTGATAATGATAGGCCAACTGGGCAAACTCGAAAGAAAAAGAAAAGTTCCTTGAATGTTAATTTCTCTCGAGTACTTTATATGAAATGGTTTAGTATTTTATTTCATAACTTTAGCGTACGCTAGTCTATCATACGATGGCGGCTCATTATTTATTGTCACTGATGTAGAAGCAAATGACTTAAACATTTGAAACAACTTTATTTCTCAACCTAATCCACTGAAAGGTTAACACTTTAGAATACTTTTAGCAAAAAAGTTTGTCCAGCACTGCGAACCAACCTCTTCATCATCTGAAAAATAAGATGCCCGAAGCTGTTCTTTTAATTTGGGGAACAGGTGAAATTTACTGGGGGCCAGATCTGGCGAATATAGACGCTGTTCTAAAATTTTAAATACGGCGTTGTGGCTAGCAGCTGTAGAAATGCAGTTCTTCTACAGCGTTGTCTTGGTGGAGCAGAACGCCGCGTTTAAATTTTCTTTTGCTTTATAGCCTCCTGAACTTTTGGTGTGAGTTTTGCGTAATAGTCTCCTGATATTATCTGACTACGTGGTAAACAATCAACAAGAAGAACTCCCTCAGAATCCCCAAACCTTGTTGCCACTATCTTTCCTGACGGTGAAGTCACATAGAGCTTTCGTAGGGGCGGGGAACCACGACCTTGCCATTCCATACCACATGCCGTTTCGTCTCTGGATCAAAGTGGTGAACCCAGGTTTCATTTACCGTTACAAAATTTTCCAAAAATCTATTCAAATCCGTGTTCATTAATCTCAAATTACTAGCAGCAGCGGTGAGAAATCTGGCCCGCTTTTGATCGGGCGAGAACATTGTTGGAATCCATCCTGCGTGACTTCTTTCAGACCCAATTCGTTTGCAAAATTTTCTCTACGCCTCCATCGGAAAAACCACATATTTCAGCAATATGTTGGACCGTAATTCTCATATCATTCAGTACCATATCATGAACTGATTCAATAGTTTTAATGTGACAACAGTCTTTGGTGGTCCAGCGCCTGGTGCATGTTGACGCGACTTCCTTCCTAATTTGAAATCCCGGCACCAATTCTTAATTATTAGATATGAACCCCGTCATATCACCCAACATTCCGGACATGTCATTATAAATTACCTGCGGTGATAAAACCTTCTTCAAAAGGCATTTTATCACAGCCCCTGTCTGGAATTTCTTCATTTCAACAAAATCACCAGTACCACAGTAATATTAAATGTATAACTTTTATAAACAAGGAAATAATGTCAATAACTGACGTTCCTAGTAAAAAAATATTTATTTATCATTCAATACCTTCTCTGCTATGGAAGAGTATACTATTTATTAGCAGTGTGTTAAACTTTGAACCCTAATAAAGTACTTTTATGTAAATGCACAACACATATGGAAACATTATATGTTAAGAATATTATGCCAACTGAAACATAGGAGATAAAATACATAAATAAATTCATACATTTCATAATGGATTCTGTTAATGATTTTTACTTTTCGTGTACAGAAGTTTCATATTCTATCTTTATTCATACTTGCCATTTCACCAGGTCGCGCTTTATTTAGTAGGTAGATGTCACATTTTGGTTAGGTAGTTTACACTTTACAGTTCCGATCCTTAATAGAGAGTGCAATTGTATGATGAAATGTGATGCATTCATGCAATAATGTCACGGAACGGTGAACTTTCTTTTTTTGAAACTACACTGATGAGATAATAATATCTCCTAGGCGATGATGTGCTTGCTTATACTAATGCAAAAAAAATTGTGTACGAGTTCTGCTAATTAGAAACACCGAAAATGCATATATGCCATGTGAAAGTGAACATACTTATAAAATATGTATTCGTCTTGTGGGGTATCCCCAGAAGAATATTTTGAGTACTGAAAATTTGTATGTTATTACAATTAGAATTTCTAATTTATTAAAATCTAACGGTTAGAAGTAGTATATAAGTAAGTTCAAGTATAAAAATGTAGTAGTTGTATAAATATTCTTTACTTTTATTACAAATAACAATTTGAGTGTAGATGTGTAGATAATTGAAATGTGAAACTTTTTGTACTAATTTTTCTCCATATGCCGAATACTTAGTATGTAAACTGCGAAATTAAGCAGACAGCATTCTTGAAGTTTATCTCACCTTGCGGAGACAATGTTTTCAATTGTGGCGGTTAAATATGTCAAAAATAGTAAACACTGTTTTTGCATGTTTTTCTTCCGTCATTTTAGTAATTTGTAACACATTTTTTGAATTTTTGAAAGTTAAAAATAGGACCCTTAATAAGGTACGTTATTTTAGTAAATTTTTAGTAAACTAGCTTTATTGCCAAATGGATAGTCACATTTTTCATATCAGGAAACACCAATGGCCCTTAGCTGCAAATTATAGTGAGCAGGTAACCTCTTTAGCAACACAAATCACAAACATATCTTTCCTTTTTGAGAAGTAGAAGTATCAGCTGATACCCAACAAATAGCCTTAAACAATATCATCGTTCTTTTTTCTGCGTGTTGCAGAGGAAAGATCGTAGAAATGTCTTGGACACTTTCAGCTCATATATAATAGTATTTTGTCAGTTTAATTCACTGGTGCAGGAATATTTTTTGTATTCGTGTGAGTCCTCAAGTTCACGACCGAGAAGCAATTTTGCCAAGATAAAATCATCTAGTGGTTTATACGAGACGCAATTCAGAGTATATCCTCGTATCAGACGTGTCCTCCGCGTTTTCTGGTTTCATAAATAAGTAGGATTTATAGCGGCATGCACTTCGTGACTTCAGTTCTTAGCGTCAGTGGCTGCAGATGATGACTCGTTGTCACATACTATCTTTCCTTCATTTATCACTCTTTTATAATCTGAGTTTTTGCGCTACTGCCTTCTTTGTTATATTTTCAGTCGAGTGTCGCACCAGAATTCAAAATAAATTTCATTTCTCTAAAAGCAATTAATGGAGACGTTTCACATTTTTCTCTGTTTGCAGATGCTCCTCGTTGCGCGAAGGGTTTCGAAGTTATGAGAGTTGGAGCTCTTTCGCACGAAGCACTCATCGTGGACTGTCACGTCGATGCCATACCCGAAGTAACACGGTTTTCGTGGACCTACAACACCAGTAAAGGGGTGCTTCCAGTGCAGGGTGCTAGAATACACAACGAGAATGGTGTTTCCACATTACGTTTTACTCCCGGATCAGCAGATCTTGACTCTTTGGCTTGTTGGGCGACCAACAGTGTCGGAAGACAAGAAAAACCCTGTTTATTTTACATTATACCAGCAAGTAAGCAATTTAACTAACATGCTGCATTTTCAATGGTACATTTGCTAAAGTTATTCGCGAACGGGTAACAATTTCCACTTTAAACACTAGATGACATATTAGGCTTGCAACACTCACGCTTACATGCAGTCTAGCAAATAACAGTTCCTCAATTTGTCATTATCAAAATCCGTTGCACGATTTCATTCAATCGGCAGTGAACCCTTTATCTCGAACGGGATGTAAACCTTTAAATAGATACCTACCCAGCAAAAGAAGAGCTTTTAGTTCTATAGAGGACGTAACAAGGATCCGCACTCAGTTCTTTCGTTCATTGACCATTAAAACGGTCCATTAGTCATTTCTCAACGTTGATCTCGAGTCGTATTTTCTTGTGTGTTAGCTTTAGATATTTTCGAGCCATTGGACCTAGTACACGATTTCGAAACGAACTGGAACAAGTTTAATAACGAATTTATAAAGCACAAGTTCGCCTTGAGGAAATTACGGTGAACTACAAAATAAACCAATCATTTACATTTTCTAAAAAAACATTACGTTACTCAGAAGAAAAATGGTACATAATTGAGAACTCAAGCATACGTTCAACGTTTAACTAAACAGGCGTTGAGGTTGTATACAAACTTTATGTTTAATATGGCGTACAATATTATATAGAGTCTACGATGTGAAAACAGCTGCACTTGTGAGTTGCTGTTAATTATGACATCAACGTGGTTATTATAGCAGGAACTTTACTGCTCTAACATTTACGTTCTGTTATAGTGCAATATAATGCTATCATTGTAATAAGATCAGATCGAATCAACGTGATAATAAAACCTGGGGTCTATATCTACTTACTGATAGGTTTATGAATGATCAATACGGAGGAGATAAATTAAAATCGCATATTCTTTGTAGCAGCAATATTTTTAAGACATTCTTTCTCAGAATTTTGAGGATAATTATAAATTAGAATTGTTAGTTTGCCTTGAAATCTCAAAAGTATAATAAATCAAATTTTACGAAGAGACAGAGTTCTAAAGCGAACTTGTTCAATTGAGTTTTCTCGAAAACTCTTGCTTTGTATTCGTCTTGAGTAGAAAAATATCACTGGAAAGCACAAATCTCCTTTATAATAAGCTGCCACTTCAAAACTTCCACCCTTCAGCACTTATTTCCCATAACAAGCATGTTATTATCTAAAACGATGTGACTTTATTAATGAAATATAAATTCGTATATTATTGTTCACGCTCCGGCCAATATAAATGGAAAATTTCCCAAGTTATTGAACAATTGACGGGCGGGATACCTAAAACACAAGTTTGTTTTCCCAACAGAAATGTATACCTTTATTTGGTTACCGAATTCTTGCCTGAAATGTTTGCGTTCGTTACTTCAAAACTGTAACAACTGTTCGGTTTGTAAAACTTCGTCAAGTTTGTGACAGTCAAATGAATGCGACACTTTTGGGGTGTTTCCGCGCGGCTTACAAAGAACGTAAAAAGTTGATAAGAAACAAGGAAGGTAGGTATCTCAGGCTACCTGTCACTCTAACAAAAACAAACACCTACGTGCTGTGCGCAAATACACTATGCATTCCGCATACAAAATATACATTTCATTTCCTAAGAAAACATCTCAAGAAGTTGTTGTATACAAGGGTAGTAAAAGGTACGGCAACTCCGAAATATTTCAGGGTGTGTATCAGATTTTTCTGAATGGAATCACCTTCTTTCACACACAACCTTTTCGTTCGATAACGCTTATCTGAGATCCCAGCCAGACTCCCTGGACGGTGTCATTCAGCGTGGCTGTCACATATACTACGAAACAGACATCTTTATATAAGCTATTACTTATCTAATGCGTTTTTGTTGCGGAAGAACAATTTACGAAGCTGTGAAATTTGAAATTTATTATTCTGTGGTAAAATACACCATTGTTCAGGAAAAAAGCTGCGAATGCTCCATAACTTCTATCAAATTTATAAAATAACAGACAATTTAATATCTTTCATGGAATAATGAAAGAACAGATGTTGATTCTGCAAGCACTTGAAACCATTTTATAGCTATAATACTTTTACATACAGACGTATATATTAAAAGGCAGCAAGGGTCCATTAACAAAAAAGTAAAAGCGCTTTTCCAAACGAACATGATTCAAATTACAAAATATATAATTATAACTCGCCAAGTTAATTCAATTTTTAGACTCTACAGAGATAGGCTCTCTGTAAAAATGGTAAACATTTCCAAATATCAATTTTAGAAATATCCATGTATAACAGAATATGCAAATAGATCGCTTTAAACTGGAACTAAATAATATGGTTAGAAAAATCCCTTTAACTAGAAACATTTGAAATAGATATACGGGAACAACTCGATCAATTGATTTGTTTTCCCCAAAACTATCATCGTTTGATAAATATATAAACTCCAATAAAACAAACAAAATAAAGATTTATATAACCGTAATAAGACCGGTAGTTATGTATGCCTCCGAGACATGGAACTTAACGGAAAAAGATGAAGACATGTTGGGAATATGGGAACGGAAAGTGTTAAAAAGGATATATGGTCCGGTGTGTGAAAATAATATATGGAGAATAAGGACAAATACAGAGCTAATGACATTATTTGAAGGGCCGAGTATAAATTATAGAAATAAAAAGTAGAAGGGTAAGTTTGCTGGGACATATAAGCCGTATGGAAAACGAAAGATATACAAAAAGAGCTTTACACGGGAAGTTGGACGGTAATAGAGGGAAAGGGCGCCCGAGGAAAAGATGGATGGACCTAGTGGAAGAGGATTTAAGAGAAATGGGGTATGAAAACAGGAAGCAAAAAACTAAAGACAGGAGAGAATGGGCACAGATAGTAAAGAAAGCAAAAGAAGTATAATGGACGGGCGCCCCTTGGTCATCGTACCAAGGGACGAAACAGGCGGCCAGCCACCGCCCTCGGCAAAGAACAGGCTTGGAAACCGAAAGGAGGCGATGGTCCACGAGGACACATAAGCCACAGATAGAATAAAACCTGCTATCTGTATGTTTAGTTTAACTTTTAACTTAATAAGTTTGAGAAAAAATCCCATGATCTGCAACTATTTGAAATAGATGTTCCTGAAGAAACTAATCCTGGACGACTATTTTTCCCATTAACAAAACATCCAATTTTCTGATAATTTGTACTAAACTGTGGAGATGCAAATTACAGAAAGTATAATTATATATCTCTCGCAGTTATTAGAACTTTTAAATTCTGCATAAATGGGCTCTCTACAAGAAAATATACGTTTTCAAACATTAGGTTGAACTCCTAAAAATCTCCTTAACTGCAGCTATTTCAAATCGATATTCCAGAGGAAGCGAATCGTGGGCGATTCGATACTACTAGTTTATCCTGTTGGAGCGTGGTGAGGTATCTATTTGGTTCGAGAAACTTGACAACAATTCAACTTGGTGTGACTAACAATATCTTTGATAAGAAGCCAATTTGGCATGCAGCTGATGTAGTGCGAAATTTAAGTATTCATGCCTCCGCGTGTTGGTAATTACAATTGCATGTTGACGATACTAACACTTCCTTTAATTGGAAAGAAATAACTTGTTTTGTACAACTTATTTTGATAGCATAACATGCATATAAACGCAATCTTGTTCAAAGTATATCTCCGTAGGAATCCGTTGCAATACGTGGGTTCTTTCCAGAAATGTTTAAAGCTTGAGAATACACGCAAGCAATTCCATACACCTAACATTATGCATGGAACAATTTGGCAAGCAGAATGATTGACAGATTGACAGAAAGCAGAATTTATTGTTAAAATATGACATCCAATAATTCAAATTGTTCTAACCCTTATTTCTAGGCGTTGAGGTTGAGTATTCTATGATGAAAAATGTATGTTAATTTAATAAAAGAGGGCCCCAGGTACTTTTAGAGTAGATTGCCCCGGTGAATGTTTTATATTTTTGTTATATCCAATTTGGTCAGTTTCGAAAGGTTCATATATGAAAATAGTCCAGTGAGCGATACTAGTTCGCGATACTTTTTGGGTGTAGGTTATTTACTCGCGATATATTTCAAAAAAAGTATTAAGTATCGGTATCGTGGTACTTGTTTTAATCTCCGAGTATCGCAGATTTGCGATACGTCGGCGATACAATTTTGCTGCGACACTATAAAATCAAAATACAGAATTAAATCCAGTTCCTAAAACTGTATACCCTTTTAGATACTGGGTATGAATGTTGATATTGAGTAAACCGTAAAACCTTGAGGCTATACGTTAAGCTGTTAATCGTCTCCACGTTGATAGGATTAAAAATAACAATACTCACTGCTTTATCTTATTGCCAAGCTTGTAGAAAAATATTCAATATAAATAAGTATCCACTATCGGTATCGCGATATTTTCTGGAAAATGTATCAGTATCACAATACTTTCTTTGAGAAAGTATCGGTATCGTTGTCGCCTACTGTAGAATATATATATATATATATATATATATATGTCGAATGCAGAAGATGTAATTGCACCTTTCATGAAAAGGACATCCACTTCATGAAGCGGCTCTTCATACTGTAATTTCAACGTTTTCCGCCACCTGGACAAAAATCCCATCTATTTCATGAAGTGGAACGCATCCTCTTCCAGATCGTGAAATTATACGGACTCCAGCATTTGGATAAGCGAGTTGTCCATTTCATGAAAAGGTGGGATAGAAAACAATATTTGGTGTAATAATTGTCGCATCGGCGCAAGTGGATGTCCATTTCGTGTTCCTGTTTTCGTACCTATAGCTATGTAGTGAAGTGGGAAGAAAAATGGAGTTTTTGTTTTTATCTTTATTATACTAAAAAAGAACAAAACTATACTCATATATAGAACAAACATCTAAGGAATACTATAACACGGTAAGTTGTAATGAAAATTATAAATTACTGGCACTGGCACATAAATGTCTGATAATATATAATATAGATATATAATAAGGAAGTTATAATTTATTTTCATATTATGAGCTACTTGTTTGCACAATTCAGACTGTTATGTCAACGGCTGGTACATAACCTCTTGGATTTAAAACAAATACATCGTTTATTTTTGCACTGCTGCTTAGAAGGTTTGCAGGAACATTTTGCAACACTTTGCCCGCCCGAGCTTGCAGCAACCGCCTCTCGTAGAGAAAGTTGATTCGACGTAATATTCAGGTTTCAAAAAACTGGAAGTAGCGTTTTGTAATGCATCATGTCCATATCAACCTTTCAGCGAATCATGCCTTGTGGAAACTTGATATACTCCGTTTTGACAATCTGTGATTATTCCCACAATATTTTGGGGATCTGCTGGTCCTCGGTCAACTTTAGGGACGGAAACAAGAACACAATCAATTACATTAAATGCCGTATTTTTATATGACATCAACATTTTCTCGGCCGCACATTTTTGACCTTCGCAGGCTGCTTCTCTCTCATTTCGAATCTTTTTTTCTCGATCGTTCAATTCACTATGGATCTCATCATTGTCAAATTCATTATTTGTTTCAACTGTGACAGAGCCAAGTATCCCTTTATTTTCATCATTTCCATTTCGCGATTCATTTGGTGACTTGTCACTGTGATCAGTTTTGCTGTCAGTTGTTTTATTCCTCTGCGGTAGTTTTTCATCAGCAAGAGCATCCAGGTTTTCTCCCTTCATTCGGCGTTCTAGGGCTTCTTTCGACAGGTTGAAATTAATGAAACCCACACGCGGGTTATGGCCAAAATATGCTTAATAGGGAGATCGCCCGATAATTCGATGATTTGAAATATTTTTTTGCCATTGCACGAAATGAAACCCGGTTCATTATCGGATATCCAAGATATGATCATGTTCTCGATGTCCTGATTACTGTGCTCGATGCTGCCCTGACTTCCGCGTTGTAAGATGCGGGATTCCCCAAAAGTTAGGAAGATTTTCAGCAGTTGAGAAGCCACTTCCGCAGCTCTTTTCGTCTCCAAAGGTCTCCAGCAAACAAATTTGGTACTGGGATCTTGGCAATTCAATATCCACTTGAATTTGCCATCCGGAAGAGATTGAAAATCGAGAAGATCTATCTGTCCTCTTTCATTAAAATCTTTCGATGTTATTCACTTCACGACAGATTTACGATATATGATTTTCTTCTCATTGCACGATTTGCAGCTTTTTCAATATGCTTCAGTGCAAGGTCTAGGCACACAATATTTGATTTTTGCAGCATTTCTCATCTTTACGTTTCCTCCATGTCCTGTTGAAACGTGTATTTCGTAGCACCGATCATAGAGGTCTTCGTATATGCGACTAGATATCGCGTTTTTTATCAAAAATTTCTCGTTGCCAAGGGACAAAACATCATAAGTGGCAAGCAGGTAATACTCCCTTCTACTCTTCTGGCGTCTGGAATAAATACCTAGTACCTATCTTTTATAAACTTTTGTTGAATTTCTACTAGCACTAGACTAGGAATAACTTACGATTTCGCTTTGGCACATACAATTTCTTCAACAAGAGCGACTTGTGTCTCTTTGGAGAAGGGCTTTTTTCCTGGTTGTCTTGAGTAATATTGCTCGATTTCATTGAAGAAATTGTCTTTAGCGTAATTATTAGGTAATTCGAAAAGAACCTCGAAATGAAAACAAAACACAACTCTTAAAATGGTACGTTTGACAGGTGGTCAGCGATCATGTAACCTTTACACGAAATGGACATCCACTTGTGACGGCCCAACAATTATTACACCAAATATTGTTTTGAACCCCACCTTTTCATGAAATGGGCAATTTGCTTATCCAAATGGTGCAGTCTCGTATAATTTGACCATCTGGAAGAGGATGGGTTCCACTTCATGAAATGAATGGGATTTTCGTCCAGGTGACGGAAAACTTTGAAATTACAATATGAGGAGCCCCTTCATGAAGTGGATGTCCTTTTCACGAAATGTACAATTACATCCTCTGGATTCGACATATATATCATATATATGATTGCTATAAAATCAAAGCAGCGTCATAGAAAAACTAATTCTTTTTTAAATGCGTTTTTATTTAATAATTTTATTATACTGATTAGTTACTGTGTGCAAAATGCTCTATATTAAAATGTTGAATATTTTGCAATTTTTATTTCCAAATTATTTGGAAACTTTGCCCACCAGACGCTTATGAAATGCGAAGTTTACACCAATGCTCTGAAACAAAAAAGAAACAGATATACATATACGAGGCCCAGAGTTACCAAATAAACTTAAAAAATAAGGACATATTTTATTATTGTTGCTTGATAATAGTAGATAGACAATATTCTAGAAACAGAAGTAATATACAAAGCGTGTGATAATATATTTTAAAATAGCCAATAAGCTAGTCCATTTGTTACTATTCGCTGACAATCAAATCGTATTTGCTCGAGACGAGAAATGTATGTGGAATATTTGGTTACGGAGCTCAAAGAGGGATGTGAGGAATAGGATTTAAAAATCAAATTTATACACCTACCTCACACCATATATTCGAGGAGAAAAATTGTAAGCCCGTGGGTTAAAAATACAATAACTGGTATAAGTTCTGAAAATTTCTAAAATCAATTATTACCATAAAAAGTGGAATCTGCTTTAATGTAATAAAAGCAAATGTGTAGAGAAAATTATATATTCTGCGTACGCGAAACGGAATGAGCGCAATAGTATAGAAAGATAGAAGATTAGAGAATGCATGATTGCATGCGTAAAAGAAGCGAAAGGAGGCTATTGAAAGCTGAGAGCATACAAAATACGATTAACCTTTGTCATTGTCAAGGTTATCCTAGATCCACATTCTATAGTTATAACATATGATCAATAAATTTTCAAATTAAGGAGGGTTATGAAAATTTTCTGGATTTTTAAGATTGAACTATAGAAAAATGTCAATTTAAACAAATTAAAATAATTTACTCACCTGTCAAAATCTGTTCAATTTGGTTGTAGTAATTTGTTGTTGTGTTTTATTGCGACGAGATACTCTTCGAGGTTAAGTTTACTTTGCTTGTGTTTGCATTCGAAGAAATAAACACAAGGTACGGCCGCTACGTAACATGACAACTACGACATACATTGTAGCGCTCACAACGAACCCTAATTAGACAATTTTTTAAGGCTCGTTAAATTCCACATGTATGTGAACTTAATGTGAAATTAAGTTAGTACTACGAATTTAGGTTAGGTTAGCATTTCGCTTAGGTTAAGGTAATTGGTGAGAAGATGCCAAACGTTTTGTATTTAATTTATAGAACAATAATTAATATACATAAATCAGTTAATGCAAAAAAATGTATTTGTTGCTTAAAGAATACAGTATTAGAAAACATAGTGAAATGAACATAAACTGATAGTTAAAATAAAAAAATAATGTTTTTTTAAATAAACAATTTGGCATCTTACCCCACTACATTCGGGGAAGATGCCGGTATATTTATAATTATTCAGTAAGGTATCTTAACTCGATTCTGATGCCCTCTCACTCTGGGTCGGTGAAGGGAAAGATGCCAAACGCAAAAAAATTGACACTTATTATTTCTCGCCACAACTGGCACAGGTATTCTCAAAAGAGGTGCAAGTCTCATGTAGCCACCTTTTGCAAGCAATGCAGCAAATCCAATCCACCTTGGGTCCCTTTTTGTCGCGATAGTAACCTTTACAAGCAATGCAATAATCGTCATTATCACTGTTGATACTATCTGAGCTGTGATCCGAAACTAACTCAGTGGAATCATAGTCATCACTGCTGCTGTCTTCATTAACCACTTTTGGTGCTTTAGCTTGCTTTCTTATTACTGTTTTATCTTTTTTAACGCCACTATTCTTCTTGCTTTTTCTTTCTTCCTTTTCTTCCTGTTTTTTGCGTTTTTCTTCCAGTTTTTGACGCTTTCTTTGTCGCTCTTCCAATGATGTGATAAGTTCTGCATGCTGCTTGCGTGGGTTAGGCTTACTAGGTCCTGGTACAACAGGGACAGGTGAAAGTTCTTCGAACGACACTGATACATGTTCAACATGAGGATGTTCATTTTCAACAGTGTTATTAGGGTCATTTTCAGCAGCGGTATTGGGGCCGTTAGCATTCGCTCCCGCAGTCTGATCAGTTACATAATAGGCATAGCCTGGAATCTTCGCCGGATTGTAGGGAAATATCCCACAGGCTTCAAACCCTGACACTCCATTCTGATTGGTTGCAGCTTGCTTCCAGGCTTGGTTCAAGATTCCTCCAAATTGATATCTGGTAATTCTGCGTCCAGGATGAGACCTAATCCAATGCCTACAAGCTTCATTCCAATAGGTTTTGAGTGGTTTGAAGAAAGACCTATCGAGAGGTTGCAGCCAATGCGTGGTATGGCTGGGTAAACAGATGACGTGCACATCGTTTTCCGCTAAGAAATCTAAAATATCCACATCGTTGCAATGTGAGGCATGGCCGTCAAGGATCAAAACAACTGGCCCCGGTTCTTTTCTGGGGAGAAAATGGTCTTTTATCCACGATAGGAAAATATTGCTTTTGACATAGGCTGAATCAGGAGACATCACAACAACAGACCCTGGAGGCATGTTGTCCTCAAACTCTTTCTTTTTGTTTTTACCACGGAAGATCACGTATGGCGGAAGAAAATTGCCTTCTGCGTTGCAGCAAACGACAATACTAATAGTTTCACCTTTTTCCGCACTGGTGAGACTTTGAACATCTTTGGACCCTTTCGATGCGATCACTTTCCCGGGCTTGTTACACAGTTGCAATCCGCTTTCATCCATATTGAATATCCTCCTAGGCTTATCCATTAAATCATGTGTTTCTAATGTGTCTAGAAGTAGCTTAAAATATGGATCCACCTCATAATGAGACATTCCCAGTGAACGAGCTACAGATCGACCTTGGGCAGCGCGCATCCGCAAATAGGTCTTTTCATGAAAAGTTGAAACCAGTCATATCCTGCTAGCTCTTTTTCCTTATTGAATCTGTGTTTTATTTGGTTTTTTTCAGCAAATGTATAAACTAGATGCCTAATATCGTTACAGGTTGGAGAATAGCCAGCTTTTTCCAATTTCTGAATATACGTCACTAGTTTTTTTTCATTTTCCTTTCCAAGACAGCCATAGGGGCCTAAACTTCCTTTATCTAAGTGATTCTTGCCAACTCGCCTAAGCAGAGTTCGCAAAGGAATTCCAAATTCTCTTGCAATGGAATTGGCACTTCTGGTTTCATCCCGTAACGCCAGTGCAGCAGCCCGAAGATTGTCCTCTGTCCATTGCCCTCTGCACGACTTTCTCACATAAGTCCGCATTGTTCACTGTAATAAATATGTACACGTGAAATATGTAAGTTGCAAGCGGGCATCTTACCCCAACACAATTTAGGCAACTAACCCCAATGTGTTGGGGAAGATGCCAAGCTCCTTAAGTATAAATCAAATTTGGCGCCAATTATTCCTGAAAAGTCGGAATGAACAAGAAAGCTACCTTCTTTCCAGCTAACAATACGCCGCAGTTAAACACTTTGTCTGTCTTCGATTATCGAACAAATAACTACGATGATGCAAAAACTTTCACACAATGTTGAAACATCGCCGCATTAAAATTTTTCTGTTAGTTGTCAAAACAGATTTTAAGCGGCAAACTTTACCGATATATACATAAAGGTAATCTGTAAACTGCATTTTGCGGACATCTATTGAGCAAATTCTGAATTAGGGTGTTTTGGCGTCTTCCCCGATTTGGCATCTTCCCCCGAATTACCTTACACCCATATTTTCCGGGCGTATAAAAATAAATTACTGACATTTTTCTCTCCGTGAAAATGTGTGACCAACGATTAATCGTTCATTTTGAAAATGATATACGTTTTAAGCGTCCGCAGACCTTCATTGACCTAGAATCGTATATACCGCACAACACAACTATCTGAAAAATGGCCTAAACGCCTCAGTTGGACTTTTTCATAACTCAAGTACAATTACACTTTAAGAAAAATAGTTTATGTTATAAAGCACTGTCTACAACAGTTACTGAAACATCACAAATGCTAGTTAATTATCCAGTATAGTTAATTAATTTTCAATAAGAGTAGACCACGCCTAACAAAATAAGTCTTTTTAGCTCAATGCACAAAACAGCTATCGATTGTCGTTGATTGACTTCCAGCTTATAGTTGGTTTCATACATTTAATGTTCAGTATTTTCTAACAACAGTTAGTTAAAAGTCTAAAATAAAGACAAAAAATATTTCGGAGTACAAAAGTTACAATGGATGGTGTATTCTTCAATACTACTTGTGGAAAATACCTTTTCCATTTCATTCTGTCGTTCTCGATTAACCATACAGCTTCTACGACGACTCATGAAATCAGTAAATAAGTTTTTTTATTAGTAATTTTAATTTAAATATTCATAAGACTGCACACAGAAATATAGAGCTTAGAGCGAAAAGTTCCAGCCATAACCTGCCTTTGTGTAAATATTAACACTTTTTTCAAAGTGTAACATATCCATTTATTAATCCGGCATCCCATATAACGTCTATTAAAGTTTCTTGTTCCTAAAAACATATACGTGGCTTGTTCAACTGAAACCCATCTTTAAACAACTTAGCCGTGAAAACAAATGCAATAATTCAAATTTAAAACTTCGATTTTGAAATGGCGTTTGTTGTTGAAAATCCGTCCAAGTTTGATCAACGTGCGGTCCTACAATTTTTATGCGCTGATGGTGCGCAGCCATTGCAGATTCATACGCGAATGCAAGCAGTGTATGGAAATGCATGTATTGCGTTCCCAACTATGAAGGAATGGTGCCGAAAATGTAAGAATGGAAAAGAGGGGACTGTGGATGAGCCGCGACCAAGTGCACGGTGTACTGCATGAACAGACACAATATGGCACGTGTGGAAGGCTTTATTAGAGAAAATCGTCGAACTTCAATTAGAGAAATTTCAGAAATTGTTGTGCGAGTGTAGGATCTGCCCATAGTATTGTTTGTAATCTGGGTTATAGCAAAGTTTGTTCGCAATGGAGTCCTCGTCTCTTGTCTAATGAACAAAAATGCTTGCGAATGGGCTTATCTCTGCAACACCTCACAAACTATAGGCAAGATGGTGATGACTTTCTTCTGTCAATAGTTGCTGGTGACGAAACTTGGTGCCATTACTACGAACAATACAGTAAGTTATCGTCGATGCAGTGGAAACATACAAGTTCACCATCACCGAAGAAGTTTAAAGCACAATCTTCCGCAGGTAAGGTGATGTTAACATATTTTTTCGACCATGAAGGACCCTTGTTGATAGAGTTTAAGGAATCTGGAGTAAATGTCAATGCAAACCTGTACAATGAAACTTTGAACAAGCTTCATCAAGCAATAACACGAAAACGTCCAAGAAAACTTGTGCGTGGGGTTATTTTGCTGCACGACAATGCTAAGTCTCATGTTGCTAATGTGGTAGAAGAAAATCTTCAACGAAAGAAATGAAGGGTTTTAGAGTATCCACCCTATAGCCCGCATCTGTCGCCTTGCGATTTCCATATTTTGGGACCGCTGAGAAAGGCGTTAAAAGGTGGGCATTATGAGTCTGCCGCAGAAGTACAGATAGCTGTGGAAGACTTCTCCAATCAGCAGCCGCAAGAATTCTATGAGCGGGGTATACATCGGTTAGTAAAACAGTGGGAAAGGTGTCTTAACTGTGACGGTAATTATTTGTAAATATATTGTTGAATAAATTTTTTATAAAGCAAAGATAGGTTTCAATTGAACCCACTTCGTACTAATAAAAGCGGGAGCAGAATGCGTTCATCAAAAAGTGTAAATGCATATGTATATGGATATACCTGACTAGCATACGTTTCAGTTTGAATAAAAAAGTCAGATTATACACTATACAATTCTACTAGCGGAACAAATATCGAAGTTAACTTTAATCAAGTTCCCAAACACAAATCGGGCCATATACCATCCTGAGTATTAACTCCATTATCTGTTGATTTAACACTAACGGCTCTTCCAAAGAGTGAAACAAACCCGACAATATATAAAACAAAATTAAATGAAATGTGTAGCAAGTACCAGCAATTTGAAAAAATTTATACTGATGCTTCAAAAACAGACGATGGAGTAGGAGCTGCCGTAGTAACGCCATCTCGGCAGTTCGAATTCAAGCTTCTACCACAAGCAGCATTTTTACAGGAGAAGCAACTGCAATCTTACAAACAATGAAATTCGTGAAAGAACACAAAGAACAATCAAATTTTCTTATCCTTACTGACTCACTTAGTTCCATTAAAGCCATACAAGATGTATCATCCCCGAACTATATAATAGAAGAAATCACCCAACTCGGATCAGTAATTAAAAGTGAGCATAAATCTGTGGTGATAGTATGGATACCGTCACATATCGGTATAAACGATAACGAATTAGTAGATCAAACAGCCCGTAAAGCAGTGCAATCAACTGAGGCAACAAGTATCAAAATAATCATGCCAAACGATTTAAGAAGTATGTGCAGAGAACATTGTTTAAATATGTGGCAAAACCAGTGGAACCAAGAACTAGGAAACAAACTTAAGCATAAAGAAATCAGTAAAGCCATGGACGTTCCACCACCAACTAAATAGAACAAATAGTGTTATTCCGACCCGAATTCGAATTGGACATAGTCAACTGATCCACAACTACCTCCTACAAAACTCAAACCCCCTAATGTGTGACACATGTAATTAACAAATAACCTTACAACACATCATCACCGAATGTACAAGATACACCGCACAGAGATTCCAACACCACATTCCAGGTTCTATGCAAGAGGCTTTGGCAAATAACGAAGACAGCTCAAACAACATACTACAGTTTCTGAAATCTATGCACTTGTATCACCTATTGTAATCCATAGTACCAAGCGCTAATGACCAATGCAGTCGAAGCGCTAAAATTATAATTAAAAAATTCTACTAGTGGAACACTGGCATCAAGACACAAATATTCACGGCAATAACATCGGTGAAGCATAATCTTACCTAATACCTAATTACGTCTCAGCTAGGGGTATTAAGAAAGTTCATAACTTACATCTACGTGCAAATAGTTATATTGATATTCGATATGATATTGCACACCTAAATTGAACCTCAGTCGTCTTCGCCTCCAACTGATAAAAAAATATTTAAAGATTGTTGGTGCCTCTGTATGATGTCATTTCATGCAGTAGACCCTTATAAAAATATAGTACACTATAACTTATATCAGTAAATAATTGGCAGCTGTTAAAATATGCTGGTCCTCATTCGTTGTATTGCTACTGTCTTTACCAGTCATTTGTAACGTCCCATTAAAGAAATTTTAACTGATTTACTCCTAAAAAAGTTTGCAATCATAAAAAATGTCTGTTAATTATAAAGTTAGTTCAGTTCTACTCAGAAAAATATTTTAATACCACCCTCAGTACCAATGTCTGTTTTAAGTACGCCTTCTACCACATGTACTAAGCTAACTGTACCCTATATGGCCTACCTAAGTTATAATATTTTTTTTAATTTTGATAATGCAAGTAACTCCTTTCCAAGCAATGGTTGCGAAAGGGTAGCTTATTGGGAGGCAGATATACAAATGTCAAAGTAATTAAAGACTTAGAAAGCTGGTAAAAAAGAGATAGCACAAAAAGTACAGTTATAATGTTAAACCAAAAAAAGTGTTTAGTTTAAACGCATTCAATTCATTTTACAAAACATTCATTTACACATCACACTTTGGGCAAATAAATCATTGTTATCATTCTTCGTGAATCAAACACATTCCTCATGAGCATAGGTCTCAGAAGCAATGCACATACGCATGTCCTTCATTACAGCTTCTTTGCAGTTGTCACAAAACCACGATTATAGTCCAGGATTTTCTGATTTCCTCTTCATAGAAGGTTTTAAGGTTGCTGCCTTGGTTTTGGTTTCATCTGTTTTGGAAAATTGTAATTTTTTTAGAACAGCCGCCCTACTACTGACAGCTTTTCGTCTATTCGTAGCCTTCCTAATTCTTTTCATTGGAGTCGGGAGTAATTAAGAGAATATGTTCGTATTAGCAACTAACTCCTCAACTTCATATGAACTTTTTTCATCAGAATCAATTTAGGCAGCGTCAACATAATCACTCTGCTCCATTGACAGGACACAGGCTCTTATGCTTTTGCGTACTGACAACCTGAATTTCTAGGCTATGGAGAAGTCGATGATGATGGTGAGACAGTTGTCACAGTTGATGCTGCCCGACGTTCAGCATGTTTAGCGACTAGTAACTGAGATGCTGTACTTGATTTGAAGGCGTCTTCAGGAATTGCATCTGGATCATATGGATATAAACCAGTAGCTCTAAATCCTGATTTGATGTTTGACGGTCGTACATTGATCCCACACTGGGGTGAAGACTTTTCCAAAACGTTCTTCAGTTAATGTTCTTTCAAGATGATTGTGCCAGTACAGCATAACTTGTTGGTTCCAATGGTATTCAAAAGACCGAAATACTGCTTTGTCAAGGGGCTGAAGCTCATGTGTTGTATTGGACGAAAGGAAATGCAACACTATATCATACCGATCAGCAGGCTTCACAATTTTAAAAACTAAGTGGTTTTCGGCGGCATCAAAAATACGCTGCGACCTGCAAGTTTGTGGCTTACAAAATGCAACCAATCGATATAATATTTGGATGTCATAGAGCCTTTCTCGGTCGTACGACAAACTGAACTAGGTGGAAATCGTATGTAAATGTTGCTTACATTCGTTTGCCCTTCAACAATATCATTCGAGGAATTGATGAACCTATTGCGTTCGCACATGAGGCAACAGTTACATTTACCCCATGCTCCTTTGCGGTGATATGATCTCTGCGGGCACCTTTTGTACTTAGAACTTTTGTTTCTTGGTGTAATTTCCGTCTACAACCTTTCTCGGCCATATTGAACAGTCTTTCAGGTTTCCCAAAATGTCATAATTCTTCGAAGAGCTCTCTAAGTTTTGGAAAATCATCTTCAATAAAAACTTGGTTCAATTTTTGGGCCCTAGCAGGATTCAAATTTTGGGGTTTTCTATTAGAAACAATAAGGTTGGATTTCAAAAATTTTATTACCCGTCAATGGCTTGCAATTTGCTTTATGTCCGAAAACTGATTTATAAATTTATTTTGTTTACAGTGCTTGAATACGTATAATCTCAATATTTTGGTTGTTATTGGGAAGCTTACTTCTGCTAATCGTATAATTCGGACACAGAACTCAGTAGGTATTTTGTTATTCAGAAAACACAAACTTTCTTCCTAACTTAGCTTTGACGTTGGGATTTGATTTGATATACCTGCGAAGAGTTCTGCGGGGAATACATCATATTCCTCTGTTGCTTTATAATCGGACATTTTTTCGTGGTAATTGCCTGTAATGCTTTCTGAATGGCTTTCTGACTCCACTTCTTATTAACTACTGAACTCATGACTGAAAATAAAACAAACTATTGAAAAAGCAAGAAATAAATCATATGTATACCCAAATTGGGTACCTAGGACGTATTGGGTTCCCACTGCATGAGAAAACATTTTCCCCAAACACTAATGGAAATGCAGACGAAAATAAAATGTGGTTAGATCATTAAGGAGTAGACAGAACGTACTACCTATAGGCACAATATCAATTGTCTTGGATAACTTTAACTAATTATTAAAAACAGATACGTACTCGCACAAAATGACACACGGCTACTGCAAACAGACGCGTTATCGATATATCTCCGTTCTGACAATATTCTTGCAGTATCACTGGCGTATGAATAAATGATCTGAGTCAAAGGAATCCTGCAAATATACTGTTGATACCACGTTTCGAATTTGTCGCGTACTTCCCGAGATTTAGTGTTTAGGCCATATTGAGTTCCAGGCCATCTTGGGTACAGCTACCTTATTTTAGGATTTCAAGCAGAAGGTCACAGAAAACTACCGTAGCTTAGAAAATAGAGACTGATCAATTATGAAAAAAAAAGATTCATCTCGACAATAAATTTTTTTTCTAATTCTTCTGTTAAATGTTTATTTTACATTGTCGCAAGCAAGCATGAGGTGTAGCCCACAAGTTCAGCTAATTTTAAAATAACTTAGCCAGGAAAATAAATAAAAAAAAGGGGGCAGACAGAACAAGAAAACGAATCATTAATAATTCCTGTATGATTGTTTGGATTTACTCCTTACTTAAAGGCAAAACTAGCCAGCTTGTCAACAACTTCAACTTTAATATTGATTATATTTCATATTTAAGCACTTCAAATAAAGTCCGTCGTTATTCTAATCGCATTCAAACCCACATTGAGTTGTAACTTTGTTACAGAATTATTTCAGTACTTTGTAGATTTCAACTGAATAAGTCTTGACTTTGTTTCGACATAAATATTAAAGTTTAAGTCCATTGAAGGAAACTTTTAGATACAAATCCTTTTCTTCTCTTTGCTGTCCTTAACCAACTTCTCTAATCTGCTTTAACATTAATTCGTGTTACTTATGGATAATTAACTCTAACTGTTATTAATTATCGTGGTTACTTCCTATTATTTCAGGATTTCGTGACAGGTAAGCTTCCATAAATTAATTGATATTGATTTTACTCTAATAAGAACACCGCGAAACTTGCAGTTTCCAGCTAAAACAAAGAAAACTTGTTCAATTGGTATTAATGGAACTCTAGTATAATAAATTAAAATAAAGTTTGACTTTCGTTGTATGTACTTTAAGGTTAGGTTATTTTAATTAGTTTTCTCTCGTAGTGTTTGTTTAACAAGATAGATTGTCCGAACATTTTATATAATATATGATGCCGCATAATAAGTATAATAAATGATATTTATTCTGTACGAAACCAAACTCTTTTTTAATATTCTGTAAACGAGCCAGCATAAATTAAATTAAAGTTCACGTTTAGAGAAAGAAATTTGGAATAAATACAATTAATATATCTGGAATGTCACATAATACGACACTCACTAAAATTGATTAGATAGATATACTGAACGTCCTATTACGAATTGCCTAATAAACAGCAACTGATAGGTGTTAATGAAATGTGCGGTAGGGAGTGCTCCAAGGCGCGCTACTAGGGCCAATTTTATTACCGATACGATTTACATAAATTAACGCAAATATTCTATTATATGCATAACACTAGATTTCCATTTTTTACATTTAGAATTAGGGCAGGCTTAAGTAACTTTTAAATAATGGAAACCCGCTATCAATGTATTTAAGTATAATAGAAGTAAATGTTAGTAAATTTACGCAACAACGACAATTTTCTAATGCAATAGCTCCAGTAAAAATGAACGCAAATATGAAACTTTTACAATATTTTCTGTTAAAAATTGTAGTAGTAGTAGTCAACTACAAATAAGGCTTCATTAAACCGGATAACAAGTAATACGAGGTTTAGCAATTTAAATCCCGGATTGGGTGATGCAGCACTAGAGTCATATGAAATTAAACCAAAAGTAAAGCAGCATATAATAGTTCCCCGTTTTATCAATAGAGGGTGGCAAATAAAGATCCAACAGCTCTTAGTTTCTGCATAAAACTAGAGCGCACACAATGTGTTTCTGCTAGTCGTCATGGAGCAAAGAGTGTATAATAATTTTGCTATAAATTAAGAAAAATTCCAACAGAAACATATGAAATGTTAAAAACTACGTATGGTGATACCGTAGGACGTACTAGTGTATCTGAATGATTTAAATGTTTCAAAAATAGACGTGAAGATGTCCAAGATGGCGCTAGAACCAGGCCGCAGATGAGTCGAACTGCAGTTTCGGTCGCAAGAGTTCGTAGCATACTGGAAAACGATCGCAGATTGACCTTCCAAATGATCGTAGACATGTTGCAGGATAAGAAGGCGATACAACAAATTTCACGTGAAGAATTTGAGGAAGAAGATTTGTGCAAAATTTTTTCCACATAATCTTACGGATGAGGTAAAACAGAGAAGAGTTGCATCGCACATCAAACTTAGTTTAAACTTGCAATGTACATTTTCTTAACTACATTATCACCGATGATGAACCATGGGTGTTTCAATATGATCGTAAGAAGAAAGTCCAGAGTTTCCAGTTGATTGAAAAATTAACATCAAAACCCACAACATCTCGTTTACAAAAATCCAGAATCGAAACCATGTCGATTACCTCTTCTAATAGACAGAATATGATTCATAAAGAATTTCTGCCTGAAGAACAAACAGTAAATAATTATTCTACGTTGTAATTGTGAAGATATTTTTACAACGCATTTCGCGAATGCAACCGCAATGTAGAGGAAATGGAAGTTGGTTCCTGTTGTACTGCAATACACCTGTCTATTCTGCACTGATTGTGAAATCATTTCTCATACCACACTGATCAATCACCTTACTTACTCACCTAACTTGTAACTCGTGTATGAAGTAACAATTCCGTCCAAAGGGAAATGATAATATCAGGAAATAAGATATTATGAAAAATATAGCCACCGACTGTTTTCAAAAATGTTTAAAACATTGCAATAACTACTCTACTCTACTCATAAATAATTTGAAGATATTGTAACTTTCCATTTTGTTTTCATCTTAGATGTAAGCATATAAGGAAAAACATAATAAATACGAGCTTCATATTGTTACTGGTACTTTCGATTTCTATAATAATCGGTAATGCCCTACGAGCTCATTTCCGAATAATAAATTTTGAAAATTGTGATCAAAGTATATTTACTTAATCGGGAACCCTCGTGCCTTTCGGTGTCGAAGAATGATGGTTGTATTCGTTGCTAAATTAATTTGGCATTTGATGTGCCAAGGCGACTGACATTGAAAATGAAATAAAATCAACCTTATTTTGAAATCTTAGAATAAAAATATGGTAATGTCAGTTTCCCTACAATAGCAGACAGTTTAGTGTAATAACTTAAACCTTAGACACGCAAATTTTCAATATATAGAATAGAAACGCATCTACTACTATCAATTACGAAATGTATACAGTGTGGTTCACAGAAAGTGCAAGCCTACCAATCTATAAAAATAGGCAACCCAAAATACACATCACAAGATACTGCGATATCTAAATTTTTATTAACGATATTGTGAATCCGAAGTTCCTGTTTGATATTCTTAACAGTTTGCTTGTAAATTAATTAATTGTTATATCTACTATTTTATAATATTTTAAGTACTTAAACTTTGACATTTATAAATAAAAAGTTGATATTTTCGTTCACACTTGCTTAATTTACAAGTTTTGTGCAATAAAATATTAAACGTACCAAATCTCTAATTCATTTTACCGTCAATAACAATTTAGATATCGCAGTACCTTATGATATATATTTTGGGTTGCCTATTTTTCGAATGGTAGGGTTGTACTGTACTCGGTAATGTAACGTAATTCGTATGACCGTGATAGAACCTTAGAAACCGTTTGACTGGCACCAGCAGCATTTGGCTATGCGACCAACACCAGGTATATTAAAAAAAAAGAGACGTATATGATGTGTACTGTGTGCTGCCTAGCAAATCTTGTACTTTCAAAACGGGTACAAAACCGAATGTATACTCAGTGACATGGAAATCGCAACACCAAGAAGGGTAGGAATTTTTTGACCAAACTTGGCAGAAACGTTTAACTACTAAAAGGTAACAATTGACTAAAATTCTATTCATATGGATCAAGTGATAATTGCTTATTTGACAGTTCTTTCAGTTTTTTTTTTTTTTTTGACAATTTTATCACATTTCGCTTTTGATCGTTTGTTTTGAGGGTGTGATCACGCCTAGAGTGCGTCAGCGTTGAAATTACCGCCAATTAAGAGGACAGAGATCGTATTGTTGGTTTGCGCAAAGGTGGATTTTCGTTCAGAGAAATTGCAAATCGCCTTAACCTATCAGGCATGGACTAGGGATGGTCAGAAACGTCGCAGAAGAAGAACCGGGGGCGAAGAAGAACAAATGAGGTGCAGGACCTCCATCTTCGACTTATGGCAACAAGAGACCGATTCTCCAGTACCAGATAAATTGCCGATCAATGGTTAGCTAATGAAGGTCGTCCTGTAACCCTTCGAACGGTTTACCGCAGAATCGGAGCTTTCGGCTTGCAATCCTATCGGCCACATCTTGTGTTACCACTAACGAACGGCTCAACACCTACAGCAACGTTTGCAGTGGTATAGGTTGCGACTGCACTGGAACCTAGAGTGGCATAGGGTGGTGTTCAGTGATGAATCCCGATTCTGTTTGGGGATGCATGAAGGCTGTATGAGGGTCAGACAAGCACGCGGGAAACGTCGCAATGTTGAATTTTACGAGGAATATGCACCAAACTGTGGGGATTATGATATGGGGTGCTATAACTTATGGGAGTAGGTCCCGTTTGTTATTCATGCAAAGCATAAAGCCCAGCGATATGTGGATGAGGTGGTAGAACCCCATATTCTTCCATTTCTTCAGCAGTTGGAAGACCCACTTTTCCAGCAGGATAATGCCCGTCCCCATATTGCCGGACGTTCTACGGACCGATTTGTAGAGGATAATGTCAATCTCTTGCTATGGCCACTCCGATCTCCCGATCTTTCGCCCATCGAGCATGTTTGGGACATTAGGGGGAGAAGACTGAGGAACTTGCTGCATCCTCCGCAGACGCTGCAAGCTCTACAGCACGAATTACAGGTTGCTTGGGACACAATACTTCAAGAGGAAATCGACCATCTGCTAGAATCGATACCACGAAGAGTGGGGAAGTGTGTAACCAATAGGGGGGGGGACCAACCCATTATTAATAACAATTATATCTATATTTTGTTCTTTTTCTTTAAAATTTTATTCAATTGCTATCTTTTAGTAGTTAAACGGTTCTGCCAAGTTTGGTCAAAAAATTCCTATCCCTTCTTGGTGTTGCGATTTCCATGACATTGAGTATATTAGAAAAGCATATTTTAACACAACGGAGTTTAAAAATAATAAGGCAAAGACAGCGTATTGAATTTTAAAAATTTACTGCAATGAGACAACAGTAAAATTTCAATTAATAACTATAATCTTTTTTCCGCAAAAGGAATTCAATTTGATTATAATGTAGGCTTCCCATGTTCATAAATAAGACTAGATTATCATCAATATAGTAAGAAAATAGTACTTTTAGAAGTAAAAACCGTATTGTGTATTTAATATTGCAAGATCTTATTTAGTACAACAGTTTAATATTTGCAATCATTTGCATAATATATTTTCGCATTAATACTATATCGTTTAGAAGGTGGTTGGTTTTTCATTAGACATCTTATACCTCCGGTAACATTAGAGATATAAAAAAAGTCAGAAGAAAAACTTCCTTAGTTACTCTATTTATAACACAACTACAAAAATAATTTTTCATGAACTACTAATTTTAGGGGTAAATGTCCAACTTTGGTTTTTTACATAGAACGCTCCACATATTTTTATCAGACCTACTTTAAATTCTCTTATCATTAATGTATAACAAGTCAGGATTCGCATTCCAATAAGATATGAAAAGTCGAATAATACAATCGCTATCACAAGAGTCTTTTATTAAATATCTAAACAAGTGCCACACTGATCTGTTTAAAGCAATTTTTAACAATTTATGACTAATACGTAAAGCACGGATATATAATGTACGATAAACTGTTAAAATATGCGCATATATATGTATTGGAAATATCTAAAATATACTTTCTATAAAATATGCACTATTATATGCAAAAATGTATTAATTATTATGAATTAAACGCTTTGACTCAAAATTCCTTTATTTTTACAATTATTGCTAGAAAATCGAAAAATATAAAAACAAA
>JABXWE010001314.1:0-22106 GCA_014611495.1 Limonius californicus | reverse complement strand
TTGGTGTGAATACATGAGCGAGGTGTTCTCCAAATAAGCTTGCTTTTTCTTCCTTAGATCGAGCCCAGGTTCTATCTGGTTTCCTTAAGGGTGGTACTAAAGTAGTAGGCCTTTTAAACTTTTTAGTCGCTTGCCAGATAGAGTGGTCTACTGGTGATAGGTTAGATATGTAATAGCTGAATGTAGTATTTCTGTTATCCTGAATAGCGGTGTGAAGTCGGTGGGTTAAGTTATTTAGTATGGTCTTGTTTCGAGGATTTCTAGATCGTTGCCATTTAGCTCGAGCTCTGCGTTTTTCTACTACTAGTTGCCTTATATGTAGCGGTATATTTTGGCTTACTAGTGCGTTTTTATTTTCGTTCGGAGTAGCTTGCCAGGCTGCTTCTTGGATTAGATTAGTGAGATACTCTACGGCTTCGTCGATTTCGTTGGGTGTGTGCATTCTGCGAGTTAGGTGGATATTATCGTTGATGATAAGTTGAAACTGTTTCCAGTCAGTCAGTCAGTTTGGGATAGTTGAAATTATTTATTATTGAATCCTTATAGCTCTAATAATTATAAAATATACCAAATGTTTTGCTTGTGTACAAGAATAGTTGAATATTATATTCAAATTTGCTGAGAAAACGTATATTTGAAGGTATTTTTTCCAAAATACGGTGATATGCTTCTTTATACAGGTACACCAACTTACAGATGCTTACCTGAAAGAATAAAATACTTTTATTACTTGAAAACGACACATTGATTGAATTTAACTATGCGGAATTTATTTAATATTTTCCACATCTTAACAGTAGTGCATTTCGGCATTTCGGTCTTTTGGTCTTGATTTTATTTTGACGATATCGTAGGAGTCGGCGAAGTGTCTCTTACGACAATTCGGAGTTTTGGGCATGGTCGACGTTTTGATCATGACCTAGTTTCGGCGTTTTGGTCTGATTTCACAAGTGTTATTTATAAAACAGTAATGTTAATAGACACGGAATATTTAACGCTCAGTTATCAATCTCTGTGGCGTAGTTTAACACTGATCGTCGTTTTGGCCTTGGTCAGCGAAATCGTCTTCGGACGGCAGTCGGCATTATGGGCCTCGTCGGGGTTTTGGCATTCGGCGAAATATCACAGACTGCAGGAAGGCATGGGATTATGCAAAATACGGCTCAACAACAGAAAGGTTTGAGCAACTTCGGCAGTTCGTTTATCCCATTTGGAGCTTTACTACCTGATTTTTTTTTAAATTTTATAATGCGTCAATGTCGTTCAATGTCGTTGGCTTTTCTTCCTCTTTCGTCTGAATTGTATTTAAATACCTCCCCCTCAAATTTACATCACCCTTATTAGATTACATAAAACGGCTGCAACGATGTGCGAGTCCAGCAATTGATATGGTTTTTGGGGTACTTTATTTTTGTTCCGACTTAATCACTGATCATAAAAACTATACATTTTGTTAAATGCATCTAAAAAAAACGGTGGAAAAATTGATTCGAAAAACACGAAAAAAGTATGTACTTCCTTTGTTTAGGTACTTAGGTTCTAAAGCACTTCTAAAAAAGAAACGAAAATTTGTTAATCTGTTCGTCACACTTCGTGGATAACATGTTGTCGACATAAGTACTGAATACATTTTTCCACACTAAACAGGTTAAATGGGGAAAAGGTGACGTTCGTATAAAATCACTAGGTACAATAATTAAATTGGTACATACTGAAGCCATTTTCAGTAATAAGTTATGAAAACATTTAGCAACCCTGATGAAAATACTTAATTTGTCTAAGGATGAGGTTAAAACATTTGCAAAATCTATGGGTCATACAGAAAAGAACTCCTGATGTATTTTATGTGTAAGTTATTATTTGCACTAACGTAGTTTATATTAAATTAAGGTTAGGTTTGAAAAATGGGGATTTTGAATATTTTAACTTTACACATCAGTGATGTAAGAACGTTATCGTGGAAACCATACTGTAATTAACATTTAAATACATATTTAACTTTCAATAAATTTAAAAAGCATGAATTAAAATACTAATCCTTACAGTTCGAGATGTTCTTCAAACGCAAATTGAACCCAAGGATGAAAACTTCTAAAAACGCGGAAACCCAGCTGGAAGCAGTTACGGCGTATTCGCAGTTAATATATAAAGAACGGAATTGTATATGAGTGGAAGTGACTTTGTATTCTGTACATTACAGAAGACGTTTGCAACTTTCTTTACAAACCTCTTTTGATCTACATATTCTATAGATTCTCCTAATTAAGAAAATGTGATATATATACAGTTTAATTAATCGGGTGGGCTGTACGCAGGTCACCTCTTCTTACTTGACACAACTTAACAGGTATAAATACGTACATATATATATATTGCTATGTTACCAAAAATAGCGGTATAGACAACCTTAGTGTATGTAAAGTATTGTTAGTTTAATGAATACTGTTAGGTGGCTGGCGAGTCGAGGGATACCAAGTAAGGGTATTTATTCCAACGTAGGTGTTGGACGAATGAAAAGAACCCTGGAGCTCGATTGGCCAAACACTGGGTTGTTGGGGGAGAAAAAAAGAGAATGTTACTTGGTAAATAAAAATGTAAAGCTGCGGAGGTGAAAATTATTCACAGTAATCTGAGCTAATCTTTAAATTCAAAACTAAATATAAAAAATGTTAAGATTGGATTTGAATGAGTTTGGAATAATTGTAACCTTATAAAAGTAATAAAAAGTGGACGATAAATGTACTGGTAATCTTTCATTTGGGACATAATCAGAGTCAAAGACAGCAAACTACGAAGAAGTGGAAATATAATAAATGAGCGACCCAGCAATTGAGATAACCTATTATGAGAGCTAGCCGGATGCAAGGTGAAGTAATTTTAAGTAACTGAAGTTAAGGTTGAATTAGAAGTGTACGTTGCTGTCCGTACATAGCAATATGTTACATCTGGTAATGATTTTCGCAACCATTTAACAATGTTTTCCTGTCGGCCTAGTCTCTATCACTGAGCCCTCTTGCTGTCTGCTTCCTCTACACCTGTTTTCCATGCAAATCCAGGTCTTCTCTCTATTTCTTCTATGTGGTGGTACCCACTCTCATAGTTTTCTGGGTCACTATTCATCCTACATCCGGAGAAGGTGTCCAGTTTAAAAACACCGCGATTGCGTCTTCAGAAGTTTAATTCTCTTGCTTTTATTGTATATTTCGATTTGGTTTAGCAATTTCGCAGACTTCCGCTCCATAGGTGTGACGCTTTCTACCATGGTCTTGTCTTTTTTCGAAATTCAAAATAGCAATATAAAATTATTTCTTACTTTTGAACAATCCTGTATTGGTGCTTAAAACGAAGATTACATTTTACCATATTTTAATTACCACAGAATATCTAATATGAGTATTGTCTTTCCAGATTACGGGTTTTTGTAATAAATCGGCCACGTTGTATTATTTCCTGTGACATTTTGTGTAATCCTGATTGGGGCGATTTGGAATTTTAAAATCATGTAAATAACATCGCAAACACTTGTGTTGTCAGATAGCTTCAAATGTTTAATACAACTCGTTCGACCTTAAAGAACTAATATTGGTTTGAAAAGCTTTATTGAGCGACTGAAAATTGCTCTTTACTTTATCAAAATACAGCTAGAAAATTAATTATGCCCTAGATTTTCAGAGGTAAATGATAGAACGAATTAAGACAATATTTTAGAAACTTCAACGAAAGTGGCCTCCTGGAGTATTATGCCAAAAGCATCGTGCCTCATCAGTATTCAAGAGATGTTATTGTTTTTGGAGACTACCATAATAACTTTAAGCTACGTAATTATTACAAACTGACAGTCAAGCTGTTCAACCTCTCGTTTATAAGCTATTTTAGTAGTAGGAGTGTGTTTAAAAACTTTTATTTGCTGTAATAGTCTGAAACGAACACTTCGTTGCACCCTGCGAGAAATCCTTTATATGCAGTGCGATTGTAACAGTTTGGAGCAATTTGCTTAGAAAAATCCTGGAAGATTTCTATTAAGACTTTAAAGTAAGCACCTTTTCCCACATTTATGGTTTAGTTAGTTTTTCGGTTCCTGCTTTCCTATACTTCATGTATTGTAATCCTGAAAATTGAGATTTTGACGGAAATACATATTTTAGACTTACAGAAACAGATCTTAAAAAACGTCCTGGCCTGGTGAGCCTTTTAGTTAAATCTATAATAAATTATCAACCGATTCTAATAAGTTTAGACATAAATTCGGAATATTTCTTTCCGAATAATGTATTTGTAAATTAGTAGTTCTGTAAAGTGTCTGAAATTCAATCCTTATTTTATTTCTTAAATAGCGCACCGCACGCCACCTTTTCGTTATCCTGAAAGTTATAGCTGGTATTGTTTTCTCTGGCTACCGCCGACTACAATTCTCCCGATGGACTGGGCTAGTTTATAGGGGAATTGAGACGAATTATGTTCTTAACTGTGGAACATGTTTCGAGAATCGGTTCGGGTTGGCATATTTTTCTTCTTCAATGTAGAGAATTTAGCCTAATCGCTTGCAACGGGTAGATGTTTGGTGCGCAGCAAAAATAGGGTGGGGTTCTATTTGTTCTATTGATGGTTTTCTAATGTTTTCTTGGAATAAACCTCGACGTTAAAGTCGAAATAAATAAAAAAAATGAATAACTTGGTTGAGTAAACTGTTAGGTTTGTCTTGTCGTTTTCTACGGTTAATATTAACCTGGCTAATTCTTTTAGGCTCTCGTGAAGATTTGCGGTTCCAACAGAAACTTTGTGTTACAGTTCATCGTTTTTGGTGCTTAAATCAACTAGTTCGCCGCCATTCATTCGTTGTTTCGGATATATCCTTATGATGTAACTTGTTATAACAACCGTACCCTTGTTTCGTGCTTAGGATCATTGTTTTGGTTGCCAATAACGTCAGCATAGCTGCCATCTCTCTCTTGTCTCCTCCTTGCGGTGTCGGTCAAGCGAGATTAATATTTTTTGCTTCGTCTACTCTGTCGTCGAATTAAGGTAAAAGCTACCCATGTTTTCGGTTATTAGTGGAGATTACATACAGTGAATATTTGTTAGTAAGTTCTTCGATTTGTGAAAAATCGCCGTAGGTGTAATTTCATTGAATAGGGCAACCTTTGGTTGCCAGTTGTTTAGCTATTGAATAATTGATATTACTTGTGTTGGAAGCTCTGCTGATATTGAATGGGCAGTCTTCTCTCAATTTTATGGTAGTTAGTAGCGAATCGAGCAAAAGTTCTGATGGCTGGAGACCCTTTGTTTATACATATATTTACATTGACGTGAAAAATTTACAACTGAATTGACTTTGGTTCTCGTTCAACCAGTTTGTATGTAGCTGTATAATAGCTCTCTCTTTCTCTCTCTGGGTATTCAATCTTTTTTTTTAATTTTCTCACTCATTCATACTACCGTTCCCCCTCCTGGAACCGCTCTCGCATTACTTCAGGGGGGTGCGGGCGTCTCACATACTAAACATTCATGCAACGTGCACCCTAAACTTAACTAAGCAAATGCGGTCGCCCCAGTCGGGATTCAATCGCCTCAACGGAGCGACTGCGTTTACTGTGACCTCGAGTGGCCAATGCGTTCTCGCACTAGACTACGGCGGTCCCTAGTATTCAGTCTTAGATTGGCTTGATACAACGCCCAATGTTATCCTGTCTTTAGTCAATCTTTTCATTTCATTGGAATTTCTAGCTCCGACATTTTCCGCTATTTGTTTTATCTAACTTAATCTTGGTCTTTCTCTAGAATTGGCAGCATCCGCCCTGCCTTGCATAATAGTGAGCAGTTAAAGTAAGATAAGTTAAAATACAAAGAGGAATTTGCCAGGAAGGTATCATTTCATCAAAACTATTCACTTTAGTCCTGGAAGATGTTTTCAAAAAGTTACAATAGGAGCAAACAGGTGTGAGAATTGATGGAACTTATCTTAATCACCTAGGTTTTGCTGACGACATTATCCTCACCTACCGGAAACCCTGATGAACTGAAAGAAATGCTACTACAGCTGAACCAAGCATCCAAACAACTAGGATTGAAAATGAACATCAATAAAACCAAAATAATCAGTTAAAATAACATCCAACTCCAAATTGACAACCAAATAATAGAAAACGTTGGCGAATATATCTACGTGGGCCATGCCATTAGGTTGGGAAAGGAAAACCAAGGAGCAGAAGTGACCCGAAGAATAGGACTCACTTGGGCTGCTTTTGGCAAGCTACACTACATCCTAAAAAACAAAGATATCCCGATCAATCTAAAACATAAAGTATACGAATCCTGTGTTTTGCCAGTAGCTACATACGTCATGGAAACAATGTCTCTAACGAAACGGCATGCCAACAAATTAAGAACGACGCAAAGGGGAATGTAACGCGCAATGGTCGGGATTTCTCTAAGAGACCAAATCAGAAATGAGGAGAAGAACCAAGGTAACGGATGTGATGAAACGCGTAGCGGAGCTGAGGTGGCGCTGGGCGGGACATGCTTCGAGAAGAAGAAAATGATAGATAGACAACCCGGCGGCCATGTGAAACAAAAAGAAGCAGAGGCAGGCCCCAAAGACGTTGGATAGACGATATCAAAGAAACAGCTGGAAGGAAATGGTATCAAATAGCCCAAGAGAGGAAAAGATTGCAAGAGGCCTACGTCGAGGAGTGGACGGGAGAAGGCTGAAGAAGAAGGAAGAAGATGCCTCCATGTCTTAAGATGTGTCCCACCAGCTCTTTTCTTCTTTTTGTAATAGTTTTCCAGAGGGTGACTGTTTCTTTCGTTCTTATTAGTACTTCTTCATTCGTTACATGATCTACACATGCCACTTTCAGCATTCTTCTATGGAAACAGATTTCAAAGGCTTGAAGTCTTTTGCTCTCTTATTTTCTATCGTCCAGCTATAATGTACCCATTGTTTATAACTTATGATTTGCTATTTTTGTGTATTTTCCGTTTTGTATGTGTTTTGTAAGAAATAGTGAGGTAATGAAGAAGTACAACAAGGTGGGCTCCACACCCGTAAGCTGTCTTTCACGAGGATCTTCGTTTAGCTGTGACGTGGAATGGTGGCGCCCACTTATGTTGACTTACCCCGTGACACTAAAGACTTTCTTGCTTTAATCATTTTCCACGACGCCTTCCTCTTGTGTTAGCCGAAAAGCCCTAATGCCGGCAGTACACACATTTTTACGTTTACATTTTTTTTAACATGAACAGTTCACAATATTTTGTCGGTGTCTCCTGCAAAGGTCATTAATATTGCTTGGCTGATAGCATCACAATTTTGTGTACGTTGTTCCATTTCATCCTGTGTGTTTTCGTTGAACCCGCGCGATGAAGCATAGGAATAATAAGCGTTTGCAGACGTTGGTCGAGAAAATGATGGAGAACTTAGCGACGAATTCGATGGTTGTCCGCTGGAGTAGGATGGCGTGGAAACAGAAACACGAGACCGATGCATTGTCCATTCCATCAATATCATGCATCAGGAATTCTCTTTCAAATTCCGGTATTTTTCGTTATTTCTTTGCCAACATTTTGCCGTATAAGTCGCATTCGTCTTCTTTCGATAATGACATCGTTTTTTGGACACAACAATCTTCAGCAGTGAAAATGCTTCCTTCATTTGATTTTCTGCTTCGCGCAACTACGGAGGATTTTTGCGACGTCGAAGTGTTTGCTGAGAGCTCGCTGAGGGTGTTGTTTGCTGAGAGTTCGACGAGGGTGTTGCATCTACAGCTTGGGTATCATCATTGATTTCTGATAGTTGAGACACGGAGTCAAGGTTTTCATTTTCAACAGAAATCTGAAAAATAAAAGAATTAATACTAACAATCATTTTTGTTAGTACACCAACAATTTAAACAAATAAAACAGTAAACCAGAAGGTCAAGCAATAAAAATTTTTTTTGTTTTTTTCCAGATGCCGTCAACTGCAGAGGAGTCGATCGAAATTGAAAAAGGATTTAGTAGGTAATAACTTTCAGCATGCTATTGGAGTAATCGACGGAAAACACTTTGTAATCAAATGCCCTGATCACACCTGATCAGAATATTATAATTACAAAAGAACCTTTAGTATTGTAGCTTTAGTAGACAGTAACTATGGATTTATTTTTGCTGACATTGGAAGCCAAGGAAGAATCAGTGACGGCGGCGTTCTTCGGAATAGTGTATTGTGGAAAAATATTTGTGAAAATAAGTTGAATTTTTCTCCTTGCTCCACCTTGCCCCTTGTCTGGATCAAACGTCGCTTTACCGTATGCTTTCTTGGGAAATGGTGCTTTTGCGCTATTATTATTATTTGTTTGGGGCTTTGGCCCTGGCATGCCTTACGTCACTGCGACCCTTAATGGTTCTATTGTAACTTCCAAGCCCTTGCCTCTGTTAGAGAAGTTAAAGGCTATTGAAAAACCTGAGGATGTCTCTGTGATTTAAGTCTCTTATTTCGGTAGGTGTCTCTTTCCCGAGAATGTTGTGTCTGCGTCGACCGGCAGCATTGAATCTGCATAGAATGTGTTCAGCAGTTTCTGCTGCCTCATTGCATAGGCGCATATTTGGTCCTCAGCCTTACTAATCTTAAATAGATGGTATTTTAGTGGAGTGTGGCCTGTGAAAAGACCAGTGATGGTCTGCAGCTCCTTCTTGCTAAGAGATAAAGCGTTCCTTGCTTTGTTTTGCGAAATGGTTATAAACAGTTTTGCCTGACATTGTCCTGGTGTGTTTTCCCAGTACGGGGATTTCATTTGTTCCTCCCATAGGCTGACCTCGTGCTTAATGTGGCTTTTCTGTATTCCACAACAAGGTCCAGATCCAGTGTATGCCATTGTTGCGCCTCTTTTTGCGAGTTCATCGGCTTTTTCATTGCCTGGTATACCCTCGTGGCCTGGAACCCACCATAGAGTTACGTGGTTTTTGCTGGCCAGTTGCTTGAGGTTGCCTAGGCATTCCCAGACAAGCTTGGATTCAAAGCTACAGGCTTTCAGACCCTTTATTGCTGCTTGGCTGTCTCTTCGAATATCGATTGTTGCACCTTTATAACCTTTCCTGAGTTTTATTCTAGTGCAGAGGTTTATGGCATAAACCTCAGCTTGGAAGATGGTAGTTCTGGTTCCAAGGGCTTCATAGATGCGGCAGCCAGGGCCGTATAGACCCGCGCCAGTGCCTCCTCCTCTTTTAAATGGAGGCGCTCCTGTTGACCATGTTTCTCGGTCGGGAATGTTGACTTTGAAAGGGTTGGTCAAAATTGTATATTATTTGCATAACGTCTGATACGGTATACGCCATTCGCTCTAAATGGACGAGGTTTAGAATTTCTAAGTGGCGTGTTAGGTCGCATCAGAAATGGTTGGTCCTTGCGAGCGTCAGTGCATGTAGCATCGCCTCCTTTTGCACCTGTAAGTGTAGGGGCGTTATACCTAACATGGCTTCCATTGCTGCAGTTGGGCAGGTGCTTGCTTTTGCTCTAAGCGAGAACTTAATGAAGCCAGATCCTGGCGATCATGGGTTAAATAGTCTAAAACGCATTTTCAATTAAACACTGTCAAGGTCTCGCGTACTATCTGAAAATACTTTTGGAATATTAACTGCTAGACTCCAATTCTTTAAAAAGGCAATAGAATGGATGCCAGAGAAAGTGACGCTTTTGACAATGACGTGTGTACTTCTACACAATTTTCTTATGAAAAGTTCAAGTTCACAAAACATATATAACCCGCAGGGCTCCGTTGATATATATGACAACGGCATGTTTATTGAAGGGGCTTGGAGACAAGAAGAACCACAAAACTGTGCCATTAGATCCATACCACATCTTGCTCGCCAGTCACCGAATAATGCGATTAGAATTAGAGAACATTTTACTGAATATTTCATGCATGTAATTAATAAGTACCTAATGTTGTACTTTAATATGTAAAAGTTTTGTACAACAACTTTGTAATAATAATAATAATAATTATTCAAATGAACGTAGGTACTTACCGTATCTTGGGTGTTTATGGTAGGTTGGCAGTCGTATATTTGACCAGGAAAACTTTCCATGAAGTCGAATGCAAACCATATAGGTTTCTATATGTCACAACCTCCTGCACAGTTTTTAATGGACGCCTTTTTCTTTCTTAAATGGCCTCGGAAAGTGGCCATTAAAGAATCGTTTTTTTTTCTTCAATTCTCCAACAGATTTTCCGGTACTTTCAGATATTCGTTGCCAAGCATCTGCTACTTTTTCCCTTCTTTTGTGATTTTGGTGAGATTGATCCCACAAACAGGGTTCCTCTGATAAAATTCCAAAAATTGGAGAGTGAAATCGTTTGTCTGCACACAATATTTATAGATACTAAAGCATCTACGAAAACTACTTTGAAGATGACCATAAATGTTAAAATTTTGCAAAATCTATTACTTAAAAAATTCATGAAACAAATATGGGGACAAAGACAGAAAAATTATATCATTCATTGCTGCAGGTCATATCTAAGAACTTTGCTAAACATTTTTGGAAATTTTATAGCTTCATAAACCCATTTTTATACATTCAAATTGCCAAAAAATCCGTAGCATTGAAGTTTTACGCCCCACATTGTATGCAGTTGCTAATACGGAACAATATATACACAGTTCTGTATTTGCAATAAGCAAGTAATGATCATTTCCGGTAAAACAGGAACGGCAAGAAAATTATTTGTATTCTAGTAAGATATACAATATGTATATGCAGTCCTTATTTATTTTCTTGTCGATTTCAGATTTTAAGTAATTGTACTACCCCTTCAAAGAGTTGCTTTAATAAACGTTAGAATATTTAATTTTTCTTACTGCTTTCTCTGCTTGGGAAAGCTTGCTTGCCTCAGTATTTGTTATATGATATACAATAACGGTTCTGATTTTAACGTGCACCTTTTGTATCGATATATAGTTTAAACAATGAACAAAATTATCTGATGTTGGATAATGATAGTCGACCAGCAGTATATGAATTACAACAAGCATACTCTGGGTTAGTTCGTAAACAGAAAAGAATCTTTCGTTACATCTCTTACTGTATGCGAAATTCCAAACACCCTGTACGCTTTGGTAAATAGCAAATAGTTTGAATTCCGTGCAGTCCAATCAAACTGTTGTGCTCATGTTTAAATAATGGTGTTAGCGTTTTTTAAAGGCGATACCTCTTTACGTTTGAATTATTTTCTTAACCTTTTGGACTGCCAAAGTATTTTCTACTTTGATACGTATAAAATATCAATCAATATATCAATACCAAATAATTCTATTCAAATCATATGTTGGTAATCCGAAAATTACGTAAAGAACGCAATGGTAAAGGTTAGACTTAAAGCAGATGCCAAAACAAGGAAATCGAAATGCGGTCGGATGTACCCAGAACAATTCCATTAATGGGCTCAGAGCCTATAATCGAACATTAAAGTTTGAAACGAGACCTAAACGATCTCTAGCTCGGTAAAACTTGTACGTGAGCACGATGCACGGTTAATTAAACTAATTCGTAGACCATTTTACTAAGTGTGCGGTTCACGACTTCGTTTAGTGCTAACCAACAATAAATGTGGGCAAATGATCAAACGCATTCTCCATTCTCTTATTTTTCCTTAGTTAACAACCTTTAATGACGAACGTTTTCGCGAGTCTGATTATATACATTACTATTTCATTCGCTACCAATAACAGTCACAAAGTAAACGTACCTATAACGTAATAAAGCAACTACCCTGTGAAGAATTTAATATGCCTTCAATGTGACTTGGATTACAAAGGGGGATAAAAGGGTTGCAGATTTGAACCCCCTTACTTTCTGTTTATTTTGATTTGGATTTCATATTAGATTCCTGCAGATAAGATATTTCATGCAAATAAAAAACCTTAAACTTACAAACATAAAATAAAATTATCTAAACAAAAAGCTGCATCTCCGTATGAGGTTCAGGCGTTTTTTAAACTAAACATTAAATTATACAGAAAACAAATTTACACAAAATAGTAATAATGGAAAATTCTAGATCAGGACTTTTCCATAAATAGAAACCTTTGTAACTGTATACTTCAAAAATTGTAAGTATTTACTACGTTCCTGGTCTCATACGATCATAGTGTTAATATGATACGACACCATAAAGTTATGAATTTTGATAAACAAGGGAATACATTCGAAAGAGTGGCTATATCAACGTGTTTGCCATTACTACAAACTAGTTGTAGCCGCAGGGTACGTTCCATGTTCTTTACGTTAACCTTTTCAAAAATAAGTATTTAATATAGACTGACTATGATTTTCGCCTGTTTCATGCGGATGAAGACATCCATGGTTTGTTTACAGCCATGTAGAGAAGTATTAAAAAACAGGACCGCACAGGTATCCTGCGACGCCCGTTTATTTTGCCGTGCGCTTGGGCTTAAAAAATTTTAATGCTAGTCAATTGTAGCGCAGTTTCTTAATTCGTAAAATTTTGCTTTCAGTGCCGCGCACGTGCGGACCTCAATTAGGTCAAATGCTATTACAGTAGATACATATTTTAAGTTGATTTTGTGAAGTTAGGGTATCGTCATCTCTTAGTTTATAAGTCGACAATTAAGTCGGATTCTGTGTGAACAAAATCAACAATGCAGAGGAATACCGTGTGGTTTCCTTTCCCGTTTTTACGGATATAAATAAAGTAGCCCGTTACCTTTCTCTAAAAGTTTCCGCTTCGTTATATAAAGTGCTTCTGACTGCTAGGTTAACATTTTCTCCGTCATTCATAGACTTCATTGAAATTATCGCTGTTATCCCGAGTGCACCTTCAGCACACGTGTAAATTAAGGTTTTCTGCACCTTAAAGATATCATTTGAACAAAGGGCACATGCTCTTTCTTCGTTTGCCTATCCTTGTTGTTAGGGGCATCTAACCGCGATTAGATCAGTCTGCCTTGAAGCTTTCTAGGACGCTCGGCGCTGATAAGATAAGATTATTTGTATTATTGTTACAGTGCGGTTTATAAATAGTTACTTTTCCTTCGATGCCTATCAAGTGCTACGATTTTTCTTTCCTGTTGTAATTTAGGGTATTGACGATTAGTTAGGCAACCCTAGATTGTCCCTTGTTAATTCAACCAAATCCAAAAATGATGATATTGTCTTAATGGATTCAGTTGTAACTGGTTACGTAGTTTTTTTTATTAGTCAGCAACATCCCATTGTTTGGCAAGGGCCTCCCCCATAAGAGGGGTTGTTGATCTACTCTCGCATAGTGATCAATCCTCGTGGGAGGTGAGAGAGAGGTGCCGCGTTAACGTAACCTTCGGGTCACCCGTCCAAGTACTGACCGAAGCCAACGCTGCTTTAACTCTCCTGAT
This sequence comes from Limonius californicus, assembly GCA_014611495.1. Lineage (NCBI taxonomy): Eukaryota > Metazoa > Arthropoda > Insecta > Coleoptera > Elateridae > Limonius > Limonius californicus. Next base: position 8,732 of record JABXWE010001314.1, on the reverse strand, counting down.
AGTATGTGAACGGGCAATGAATGTGCGCAACCCGGGACCCTTACTTAACTAGTTTCATTTTAATTTTTCCTGTAAATAACGTACCTAGTGACGGCTGAGGAGACAGGTTTATACGGCTCCAGGCCATCTTTTCGTTTAAGTATACGCATAGTTAATTTGTATCAAAAATGGCCGTGGTCTTGATTTCAAACATTTACAATGTGTGTGTATATAACTGTACCATTCTTGATTCTGCTTAATAGTGAGCAACGTAAGAGTTGTTGATTTGTTTACTTTCCTTCTTTGAGTATATTTTGTTACTACCTTGAAGGCAAGAAGGAAGTATCCCAAGATAGGTCCGATTCACGTGAGCTGTCGATTCTTGGCCCTTTCTCTAGGATCCATTCAAAGCTGGAGAGGGGGCGTCCATTTATTTTGACTACTTCGTATATAGCACCATAAAATATTCTTCCTATAATTGTGTTCTGCGAACCACCCCTACTCCCTGAGTTACCTGACTGTGTCCGTTTCGACAATAAAATTTGTTGCCTCACGCCAGGAGTAATGGTTTGGTGTAAGACAAAAATATCATATAGAGGTTACAAAAACTCAAGTTTGGCTCCCCAATATTTTTCCTATCCGACCCCGACGTACGCACCATATCAGAGTCGAAGTTGGCACATGCAAAATATTTCATGTCCAAATGCGTAATGTGCACTCAACTCAATAGGCGCTAATACATTTCGTGAATATTATGCAATCTTGAATGAATATTGTATTGCCGAGAACTACAAACTCTGATGTGCTGACTTACATTAGCTTTTGAGATTTGAAAGATATATAGAACTTTGCATCCGACATTATAGGTCAACAGGAAAACTGTGAATCGTAATCGTGAAAACTGCATGCTACGATTAGGTTATAGTCTTTGTCAAAGGTACAACTTTACCCTATGCCTTTATAAATCGGATACCTTCGACTAGATTTATAGCATATTGTTAGTCTGGGTCCAAGAAATAGCATAGCATAGCATCTTCATTGTCATAAGAACTAGTGCTATTGGTGTTGCTCAATTTATTTCAGCTGTAATGAGATGCAAGCCGCTTACTTTGTAAATATGCGTAACCACTATAAAGATCTTGACTTTTTTCGAATAGGAACCAATTCTAACAATGGTTATTCGACGACTAGGTCTCGTAACTTACAGTACACTGCCTGCCAGAAATGCATCTGTACATCTCAACCCAAAATATCTCGTTATCGCGCTCGACAACATACTTATCATGCAATCTGTTCAATGCCGCAACCAAATTAGGTACAAGAAACAGCTCTACTAAGCACTGGTGATTCAACTGCAAAGTACTACTCATACGTATGGTTAAATGGTGCTCACATAATCCAAACACGGGAATCATATCTGGTACCAATAGGTTCACAGCTATATACTGGTACACACTAACTAACATTAAACCGCCAAATATCCAGATACAATATAATCCTGTCAGAGAACACTCGAAAGTTGGTTCTAATAACTTCCATTCTACTGCGAGGATGTAAACATAACGTTCCATTAAAACCGACATAAAATCTTATCGTAAAGGGATATTATAAATCAGTTTCAATAATCGACCGATGGTCCAATCAAGCGGGAACTCATCCCTTTGATCCTTTTCGTACGTTTCTTTTCTCGGGGATAAGATACAGAAGTGAAAGTGTCATTACAAGGAACTCGTGCCTTCGCTTTAGTTCGCAATTTACACCGCTTTCAGAAGGGACTTCCTGAAATGGAGTTACCATGCACGAGAAGAGATAGTCCACTATACATTGGATCTAAATCCAAACTTACGGAGATTCATACTACAACTGCTGACGTAGCCGTGCAATCCACACCATTAAAACTAGGACAAGAAGCAAGAAGAGTGGGTGTACCAAGGGTAACTGATTTAGCGACCAGGTTTTCAATTATACCGGGTACTAAAACTAAAACGTACGTTCCAGCTATCTCAGTTCTCGGTTTGATAATATTGACTAATTCCTTACATGCGTCGAATGATTACCGAAATTACCGAACTACGCGGTTAAACACTTGGTGCTTCTCGCGAAGCTGAGACAACGAATTGTTGCTAACAGTTTAATCCTGGATCTTTTCGTATAAAAAGTAGCTAATTACTTCTTTCCAGATACCACATAATTGGAACCATAACCGACGACAGATCAGACACCCTCGCGTTAGTTCAGAAGTTCAGACAACTCTCAAAAGGTAAACTGCGACTATCGCAGGTACCAAACTGAAACCTGAGAATTAATTACTTTTCTTTGGGAGAGTTCACACAACTGCATCTATCGCTAAAAAATCCCAGGTCTTGTTACCTTAGCCCTATATTTAATTATCACGTGAGTGAGTTACAGAAGTGAAACAATGCCAAGCGTTATAATTATCAAAGAGCAACGCCCCAAGTTCAAGCTTGGAAGTCATTTGCCGTAGCTGAGGGAAGTATACACAACTGCAAGTGAAAAGACCCCAAGTATCAACTTGTTAATTCAGGACCTTATAACCTGTCTCAGGAGGGAGCTGTAGAAACGTATCTGTCGCCGAAATCACCCAAACATCGTTGACGATTCACAGTTAGTGTCTCCATAAGGGGAAGTTCACAGGTAAAAACATGGACTATATTACGTCTCAAGTCAACTAAGACAACCTTGAAGCTGCTACGCAGAAAAGTTGAACATCCCAAGTTGAAGTCCACCAGGTGAATGCTGGATCCTCAAAATGTCTGGAGATCTCGTCGATCCCGTATCCTATAGTTACTATTTTACTATACTTCTCATAATCATTTGCAGTTTATATAAGTACATTTTTTAAATTGTACATAATCGTTTGAAAATATCGTTGCCAAGATGCTGTGCGAAGAGGTCTGCTTTTTCTGGATCTGATCGTGCCCATGATCCATTTGGGTGTTTCAGGAGTGGAATAGGCTGTTTTTGGGCTTCTATTCTTTTGGTAGCCACCCAGAGAGAATAATGTGTATCTGTTGTTGCATTCAGGTTTGTGAGATATTCTTGAAAATGTTCATTTTTTAACTCTTTGATAAGTTCCTTGAGTTCTGTTGTTGCTTGGTTTAACCTTCAAGGTACATAGGTACATTTGTACCCCAGCCGCGATTTTTTCTTTACAGTTTGCACAATAAATTTTTTTTACACTTCATTGTCAGATATTTTGAACTTATGAGCCTGGGGTACGTTTGTACCCCAGTCGGTGCTTTATGCATGCGTAAATTATTTTAACATTAATAGAGTTAATTCGGGGAATTCCCTTATTTCCTGACATTTTAACATTCATGCGGCTAATTCGGGGAATTTCCTTATTTAGCGATGCGCCACAACCATTACATGCAGTAATAAGTGAAGCCAGTTGGCTTGTTGATTTCAGTGAGTTACAATCGTGCATGTTTATACGTGTTCATATTACAAAAAGCGAAAATGTATACAGTTCGTGATCCAAAATATCTAACTGAAACCGATATGCTGTGGCTTCTAGAACATGATGATCCCGATATTGATGATATTGAGGAAAATTTGGATGATAGGGAAGATGATAATCATATTTCGGAACAAGAAGGAATAAATGATATGATCTATCTAGAAGAAAACAAACATTCTTCTCAGAATTCTGATTCTTATGAGGAAGATGAGAACGTATTGGAAACGCCGTCCAGTAATGATCCAGTTTATAGCTCAAAAAATGGAATGCAGTGGGCAAAGTTTCCCTTCAATTTGCGAGTAAGAAAATCCCAGGCTAATATATAGAAAATTGCGACAGGGCCAACAGCTTACGGAAATGACTTTACAAGCATATCTAATAGATATTATTGTGTTGGAAACCAATAGGAACGCTAATCATCTCTACAATAAATGGAACAGATTCGTACAAACGTATATAAAAAAACAAAATAGGTTCGGGTTTTTCAGAATTCTGCGAACAGCACCCAGAGGCAGCAAGAGGACCTCAACTTCCGGGAACATCTGGACGCTGTTCTATGTATAACGAAAAGAAAGACAGAAACACAAGGCAAATTTGTGCAAATTGCAATCAACCAGTCTATGCGGAACATTCTGTGAAGGAAACAGTGTGTAACAATTGTAAAAATGTTTAATGATTTTTTATAATTAAGATTTTTGTAAGAAAAATTCTTTTCTTTGTCCTAGATTCAAAAGCTTTTTCGTTCTGACCTTTAATTCGTTTTTTTTAGTGGGGTACAATTGTACCCCAGTTGGTGCGATACGTAATTTTTTGAGGTCGGTGTTACGAAGGTTAAGCGTCTCTTGTCAGATGGGTATCTTGTGTTCTGCCAGATACGTCGTAGCCGTCTTTTTTCATCTATTTTTCTTTTTACTATTATGGAACAACTTTCTTGTTATCTTTTGCTATCAATTTTTGGTGTTGCTTCAATGAAATCTTGTATGGCTAATTCAAGTTCATTGTTAGTTTGGAGGCAGATTTTCAAGTCCAAGCAATTGTGAATGATCTCTTTGTAGAGATCCCAGTCGGTTCTTTTGTAGTACAATTTTGGGTCACTTTCTCTAGCAATGATCGTGCTACTCACAGTTGCTATAATTGGCGTGTGGTCAGAGGTTAGGTCAAGACTTGATGTAATTTTGAGGTAGGTTGAGGTTATTCCTTTAGTTATGATGAAGTCCAGTAGGTCAGGTAGATCATCTGGGGCAGTGGGCCACTAGGTGGGTTCGTATGTTGAGAAGATACCCAATTTGAGTTCTTGTATTACTTGCTGCAGCGCTCTGCCTCTGCCAGGCGGGGAGATTCGGGAACCCCATAGTGTGTGCTTTGCGTTGAAGTCACCACCTGATAAGAGCCTATTACCTAGTGATTCGAAGTATTCAATGAAGCCTTGTTTGTTGATAGCATAATTTGGGGAGCAGTATGAAGCTGATATGACTGGTGGGCCATTCCAGTCTTCTATCTCTATGTATGTAGCTTAAAGGAATCTCTGTTAATAGGGAGGTAACATGTGGTGTTTAATGTGTTTTTTGATTAGAATGACCGTGCCACCTCTGGCGTGATTGTTTGCTTCTGGGTGATTTGTGGAGTAAAGTTGATAATTGTGTATTTTGAAATGAGTTCTGCTATTAAAATGTGTTTCTGAGACAAGTAGGATGTCTATTTCGCTGTGTAGGAGAAAGGTTTCTAGCTCTTGTTAATGATTTGGAAGGCCGTTAACGTTCCATTCAGCTATTTAGTATATTGGATCCATTTTTATTTTTTCTTTTATTTCTTCCCGGAGGAGTCTAATTTGTGTGGTAAGTTCATTAATTGTCTGTTGTTGTGCTTGGATTGGTTGTTGAAGAGTGATTATTATCGAAGTAAAATCATAATTGTGTGGATTGATGTCACTTGTAGTTTGAGGAGTTGGCAGCGGTTGTATCTGAGGCGAAGGTTGAGATGGATATTGCTGTCTTTGGCTTGCTGATTGTTGTTGTGATAGCTGCTGGTGTCGTTGCTGATGTTCTTGGTTGTCTCGCTGCTGCTGTTGACTCTGTTGTTGCTGATGTATTTGCTGTTAGGACTGTTGCTGCTGTTGTTGTTGTCTCTGTTGTCTCTGTTGTAGTTGGCTTTGGAGACGTAAAGCATAACTTGAATTTGCTGAGTTTGGGTGTCTTCTGTTTAGAATTTCAAGGTACACCTTGCACCCTTTGTAGTTAGCAGGGTGTTGACCAAGAGACAGGACGCATTTGGGCGGTTTTCCATCTTCACGATTTTTTTTTACACGTGCGGTAGTCATGCAACTCTGCACATTTTACACAGCGTGCTGGTCTAGTGCATCTATTGCGTGTATGTCCATAACACTGGCAATTTTTGCATTGTGGTATCTGGGCTTTTTCTATTTGTTCTTCAAAGATGACTATTGCATTTCCGATGTCGGTTATTTTAAAGATTTCATTATTATTTTCTTTACGCTTGATGTCTATAAAGAATAGGTTCTTCTTTTGTTTAGTCTGTCTATTCATAACATTCATAATGTTCAATACTTCATGGTTTTTTTCTGCCAGCGTTTATTTAATGAATTCCAAATCTGTTGTGTAGAGAAATACATGGATTAGGAAAAGGCCAGGACTAGAAGATCTCATTACAAGAATAGCAAAAAAAAAGAGATGAACTGGACACGTAGCGAGAATGTGTGACAACAGAATAAACAAAAACGATTACATAAAGGCGACCTGGGAGGCAAAAGAAGAGGTAGACCAAAAATAAGATGTTTCAACTATATTAAAAAGATAACAAACTCAAAATGGGGTAGCGCAGAACAAGCAAGATTGCAAAGTGCTATGGGAGACTTATGCCCAAGGATGGACGAAAGAAGCTACATAAATAAGAAGAAGAACCACCAACAAAACATTTCTTTACAATATCAAAATTCAATCAGTTGTTAGCATTTTTAGTATAGTCATCCTTTGAAGAACTTAAATTGTTTAGTTAATGTTGATTGTACAATTGATTCGTGAAGTATTATAAATTAGAGTATACCTTTAAAAAAAAGAAAACGAAGGGCAGTAGTTCGAACTATGAAATGTAAGCATTGTAATAAATATATTATTAGAATTTATAAAGGACAAATGCGATCAATTATTTTATATTTGAGCTAATTTAACTAACATCCTGTATCATTAGTATTCGCGACCCAAATAAGTAAAGTATAAACTTTATACCAGATTTGCGAACCCAAAAGATTTGCCGTCATAATGGCTCATTAAAAATTAACATCCTGTGTACTTCCGTTACATCAGTTCGTGGGCGTAGACGCGTAAGTGTGTTTTTAATAAGCCCATAAAGTCAAATTATAAAACCGGTAACGGTCGTTCAGCAGAAAATTTGTCTTGGAAGCGGTGAAATATAGGCGTGAAACAAAAACAGACTTAGGCCGCTATTAATCCCAAGTTTCTTAATAATTTGCCAAAGTTTGTTGTAACTAAATAACTTCTGCAATTACGTCGGCGGATTTTCTGCACTATCTAGATTTTGTTGCAAATTGAAGCACGTTTTTGTTCTGCATCTTTTCGTAATTTAATTGCTTTTAGTAAACAGGCGCCTACGTAGCGTCTAATAAGTTTTATGAGGAGAGCACTACTTCGTACGGATAAAATTTATTTTAGTACTAACACAAAATAGAAATAGTTGATTTAAAATCAATATTTTTAATAATTAACACATCTCTCAATGGAGTCGCAATTTTCTTATTATCACACAAATCAATAGCTTCAATAAAGTTTAATCCAAAAATTACAAAGTTACGTCATTTTTAAACATACTGAATTAGCGCGTATATAAGGAATACATAGCTGCAGCCCATGAATTTAAACCAATGAAAGAAACACATAACCTCATATAAAACAATGAGCATTTCTTTAACCCTAGCCGTTGTTTCATTGTGTTTCCGCTCGCTGACTTTTTAAATTTGATTACGCCAACAAAGGTAAAAACAATTATTCTTGTGCGTACCCGGGAACATATGCATTGTTGTCATATTACAAAGTAAGCAAACAGTCCTACCAGAGCTACGTTTGAAATGAATAAAATTGTTTTACATTTTTTATGAAAACTGTGTGTAAACTTCTTGTAAATTAGGAAACCTGTCCGTTATTGATTATAATTCGATAAACGCTATCTTAAAGCAGACTCTTCTTCACCTGTTCAAATAAAGACTTCTGAGGAGATACTTGTAATACTTTGTTATACCATTTACTGCCTACATCCTACTGCTTTATTATAAGCAACTTTACCTGTACAAATTCATCCGTTCATAAGTTCAGCTATCTGCATGTGAAGTTATGGTAGGCTCCGGGGTGTTACCGCAAGGTCCGCGGGAGCTTCGCGCTTTCGCGGAATCATTGTAACAACAGGCTCCGCCTCAAGTGTTCATAAGCCCAGGCTCCTACCTCGGCCCTTGGCTTTAAAACAGCGAGCCCTTGGCTCGCTCAGGCAGTCGCTCTCCGGCTCTTGAAAAAGAATATTCCAACAATAAAAACAAAATAATTAACCAATGAGTTGTTTCATTTCGAAGAGTATCCAATGAGTTATTTAGGTAACGACCACCACCTGGTAACACGGGGTTCGGAAAACATCTTGTGTACGCAACCAACAGAGCAAGCGCGGCTACGGCAGCCTTAAGCCGTATAATGCCCAGAGTAGGAGGCTGCAGCGAAAGCAAGAGGCGCGTCCTTTCTACAGTTGCAGATTCGGTCATGCTATATGCAGCACCAACTTGGGGGAATGTATTGCAGATACAGAAATATAGAAATATAGCGAACCGGGTCCGAGGAAAATGGCATTGCGAATTAAGGGTTACAGAACGACCTCGACGGAAGCAGCAAGGGTGATTGCCAGAATAATCCCGATAGACTTGCTGGTAGAGGAGCGGAAGGAAACAATGGGCAAATCAAATTGGCAGAACGAGACTATTAGGAAGAACAGTGTAATAAAATGGCAAGAAAAGTGGCCGACCAGTGAAACAAACATATGGCTACACAGACTGTTACCTGATCTGACACCGTGGTATTATAGAAAACACGGAGAGATTCAGTATCACCTGAGAGAAGCAAAGACGTCTCATGGTTGCTTTCAAACATACCTCAAGAAAATTGGGAAAGCGGAGCTGGACATGTGACTTCACGGTCAAGGAGAGCCTGATGATGCATACCACACAATCTTCAAGTGCCCAAGATGGCGAAATGTAAGGGAA
>JABXWE010001313.1:0-55175 GCA_014611495.1 Limonius californicus | reverse complement strand
TTACAAGAAGCATCAGCAGAAAGTTATCCGACAAGACCTGAAGATGGCAAATGTGACTTTGCCGAAACGTCGTCAAGACAACCAGCCCGGTCCGTCCTAGGACCAAGAAGTTGCTACGCGGAAGAATTCCTGGAAACCAACCACAGCATATATATATATATATATATATATATATATGCTATTATTTTTTAAGATAGTAGCGATGTTGGTTTTCTAACGAACAGCGTGACAGTAGTCAGTTTAACAGATTCCCTGCTCATATTTTGGAAATTAGTCTTTCATTATTATTGGTCTAGTAATATACGAAATCTTACATATTATTTACATATATATATATATTTTTTTAAATCATCTATTTAGGTTCTGACAATACATTTTCTGCGGATAAGTGGAAGTAACATGCTTTAAGGTATGAAACACAGAAGGGGATATATCCAAAAACTTTGCAACTGTAGCTGACATTTCTGATGTTCTCAAATTTAAAATCCGTTATAGATCTGTTTTATGTAAATATATTCTGACACAAGTTTTGCTTGACATTTTAACGTTGTTGTGTACAAGTTTAATTATAGTGAAAGTTGTCAAATATACTTGAAGATTTTTAAACTATAATATTTTAAAGCAATCCTTTCCCCAAGAAATCATGGAATTGAATAAAGAGCATTATCGAAATGTGATTTTTTACAATCTCACGCGTGGCTTAAGCCGTAAAGAATGTTTTGAGAAAATCATTCGAATGTTTGGTGATAAGTCGTGTTCCTTAGCTACCGTAAAGCGGTGGTACAACGAATTTCAACGTGGTCGACTTTCCTTAAATGACAACTTTCGAGCTCCTAAGCCGAAAGCGGCAGTTAACGAAAAGAATATGCAGATCTACACTGGATCGCTCTGACTTTGGATCGTCTCATTTGGAGTACAACATCATTACAGTTGATGAAACGTAGGTATACTGCTATGATTCTGAAGAAAAGCAACAGTCGGCAGTTTGGGTCTTTGAGAACGAATCAACTCCAATAAATGTCATTCTTGAAAAAAGCCGAAAAAAGTAGATGGTCGCCACATTTTTTGGAATGGGCATCTTTCCACTGTTTTGTACTGTTAATGCTCAATGGTACACTACAGTTTGTTTGCCTCAAGTTATCTAAAATTTTCGCAAAAAACGTCCAAGAGAAAGGATCATCTTGCATCAAGATAACGCTCGGGCGCACACTGCCACTCGAACGACTGAGTATTTGAATGCCCCAAACGTTGAAATAATGGGTCATTCGCCATATAGTCCAGGCCTAGCACCTAATGATTTATTTTTATTTCGGCGCGTACAGAATAAGCTACGTGGTTTACGTTTTACATCGGCCGAAGGAGCCGTGAAATAAATAACCTAACCCGGGAAGATTGGAGAAAATATTTTCAAGATTGGTTTTTACGGATGCAAAAATGAATTAACTGTGGAGGGGAATACTTTTAAAAATTATAAATAAATGTGTTTTGTCAATAAAGTGTGTATTACTTTACTAGGCTCAGCAGAAAGACCAGCCTTCGTAGAAAACAAACCTGTAAATGGTGACTATTTTTAATGTTATTAAAGGTTATGTATGAAAAGAGACACAATACCATATGATTGTAATATGCTGTTTATTAATTTAGCTTTAGAATATTAGAGCGGTCTACACATTTTAACTATTGAGGATGTACATACTACGGACGGCAGTCATCAACTTTAAGTGAGAAATTCGAACAAACAAACGGTGCCTCGTAGGCCTTAGTTTCCAATTACCTGTTGCAGGTCGCGAATGATGCAAGGATACAAGGAGTCAATTTTTGAGAATTTGTAAACATCTCCATTACCTTTACCGTCATTATATCCGACACTCAATAATTTTCTTAACGCTCTAGACACACAATCTATAGGAAACAATTAAAAAATCCAGGAACTTTTGTTCTAGTTTCCCTTTATTTATACAATCTGATCTATTTAGTAGAGAAATATACCGCCGGGCATCGTACCTTACCTCAGTATACCCAACCAGTCGTTGCCTTCGGTGGTGGTGGCCGTATGGTATGGGCTGGAATTTCTTTAGGGTGGCGTACAGACCTACATATCTTTAATGGTACACTCACGGGCCAACGATTATGTCCAAGAGATCATTATGGACCATTCTCTGAACCGACGCCACACTATTAGATGGGAATATTTTGTTTCTCTTGACAACAATGCAAGGCCGCATAGTGATCGGATTGTTTTAGAGATGCTTCGAGATGAGGAAATAAACTATCTTGCTCTTCCTCCGCTATCTCCAGAACTCAACCTCATCGAGCATGCATGGGACCTTCTGCAGAGTGAGAGCTGGATCACCATAATCCAAGGCCTACTACTGTGCAACAGCTGATGGATGTATTGCCGGTACTGTTGCATCAAATTCCACAAGAATATATTGATAATTGCATCTAGAGTATGTCAGCAAGGCGCAGAGCAGTTATTACTGCCAGAGGAGGTGCCATGCGGTAATGGAATTTAATAAATTTAAGTTAAGTGAAAGGAGACAGTAACGATCTTCATTATAATATTGTCAAATTTATTCTTTAAACGTACCTTTGCTGTAATTTTCATGTTCATTATTAAAAAATGTTACATTTTGTTGTTTTGGTAATTTTTTACTGTAAATACAATTGGCATTGCCTTTAAGTGTCTTACACTACAATATTCCTATTCATTTTTGAGTAGTTTAGTTTGCTGAGTTTATGTCCAAGTCGTTTACGTTTGCTAAAGATATGCGTCCTCTAAGTCAGTCTTCTGCCAAGGTGGAGTCCCAGGGAGTTTGCTGATTCTTTGTGTTTCAGTTGCTGACCATTTAGGGTCACCATTGGACAGTCACCTCTTTTCATTATGAACGTAACATGGTGAAATTTAGATTCATTTACCTGGACTATCCATATCTTAAGCCACCTTTGTATTTTGTTGAGGTGACCTTGCAGGTATCTAGATGCAGCTTCAGACTTTACATAGAAAGCTAACACAGCGGAATCGTCCGCAAAAGTTGTTGTTGTGGTTACCCTCCTTGTAGATAGGCCGTCTGTAATAACATATATAATGTAGGTGCCAACGCGCTACCCTGAAGGAGTCTCGAGAGTGTAGGTTCGCCGTTTCTTCTTGGTTTTTGATGAAAAGTGCCTTCCTGTTACGTACAACTTCATAATTTCGTAAACTTGATAATAGAGTAAGCACTTCTTTAGTTTGTATCATAATCCCAGGTATCAACCTTGTCGAAATCATAGGACTCATCCAAGAATACTGCTGAACAATATCTGCTCCCTTCGAGATCCCTATGAATTTTGTTAACCGCTTGGTGTACCTGTTCAACTTTTCGGTGATTGTTACAACAACCGAATTGATGGTTTGGGATTAAACCTTGATCATCAATGATTGGTTTTATTCTGTTAATAAGAAGTTTTTTCGATCACTACATAGGACTGAAAGAAGACCTATGGGTCTATACAACGTTGGTTTACCTGCTGGCTTTCTTGATTCCGGTATCATGATTATCTGTGCGGATTGCCTTTGGTTTGAAAAGTGCCTTGTCGTAAATATTGCGTTATATATTTGCATAAGGCTTGAATTGCTTTCCTAGGTAGTTGTTTGATAATTGTCCCAGTAATTAGATCGATACCAGGGGCTTCCTTGGTGTTGGTGTTGGTGGATTAAATGGTAAAATCACTTGAAATGGTGATTCAAGGAAAGCTGAAACTTCCTTATCTTTTTCTGGACACTGAGAAGGAAATTGTTTAAAGATATCGGCTAGATGTTAGCAAAATCCTCTGCTCGTTATGATTTTGCTCCCAGATACCTTGTTCGTCTTTAATAGGTGGTATGTGTAAAGTGTCTCTTTATTTTTTGAACCGCTTTCCATAACAAGCAGTCGGTTTGTTCTGTGGTTTTCTAAATAATTCTTCATGTCTCGGTTTTGTGTCATAGCCGGGGTTTGTTTAAATGTTTGATAGCTTTGTGCTCTAAGTCGCCGTTTTTCTGCTATTTTATCCTTTAGAATAATAGAACACTCTTTAATTTTAAGGTTATTTTTCAATTCTGGTGTAGCCTTCCATGCTGCCTGCTGTAGTAGCTTCGTAAACGATTGTTTGCTTGTTATATGTCATAGTCAGTTTTTAACGATATATATAAATTATTAAGTATTCAAGTCTGCGATGGAAGAATTCCCAACCTCTACTTGTGTTATAGAATGTGGGTTGCTTCTGCGTTTTAATTATAGTCGGGTACATAGTAATTATAATGGACGAGTGGTCTGCAAGTAACCGTGAACAAGTTTTGATCTCACACTGCCGGGTGTTTAATCCCTTTATAATGCAGAAATCAATTAACTCTGGAATTTTTCTGCGATCCGTGCGCCAGATGTAGGTTCTCCAGTAGATACGTAATTTAGGTTGTTTTCTTGTAAAGCAGCTTGTAGTTTACCTTCCATTTGTTCTTATTATACATGAGCCCCAGTATTCGTGTTTTGCAGTGATGTCACCTGCTATTAGGAATTTGTTGCCCTGGGTCTTAAAGAATTGATAGTAATCTCCTTTGGCGATTATACGTTTGAGTGGGCAGTAAATAGCTGAAACTTTTAGTTTGGCGGTTTTACCTTCTATTAAGATAGTTGTGATTTGGATGTAGTTTTCCTGGTATTTGTCAAGTTCGTGAAGTTTTATGTTGTTTTGTACTATTACAACTGCTCCGCCATGCGCAGCACCATCCGGGTGGTTTGTACTGTAGATATTTTATTTCGGAAATTTAATATAGGTTTTGCTCTTGAAATGAGTTTCAGAAATAAGCAGGATATCTAAGTCATTGTTTTCAATTAATATTCCCACTTTGTGTGTAGGTTGGCTTAGCCCATTGGCGTTTCATGCTGCTATTTTGAATAGTTGAGCCATTAGAACATTTTACTAATTACCGCGATGAGATTCATGATTGTCCCCATTTGTGTTATCAGATTTTTCATTATAGTTTTTAACCCTTCCATGTCGTTTGCTTGTTTGCTTAGTTGTACAATTTGTATTGTGTGGTTGTATTTTCTACCACGTTGTGAGTGATTTGAATTGGTTATAAACTTTGGATTACTTGTTCAGGATATGAAGTTCTTGGTATTATTACCAATTAGACATAAGATCTCCTATTCGGTGTCACAATATCTTTCCTTAGTCGTGGGTATAGTTTTTGCTGCAGTTGCTTATGTATTATATAACCTTTGTAGTTGGCATCATGGTTACCACTACAGTTTACGTATTTTATATTGTTGTCTTTGGTTTTCCTTGAATATCCTACGGTATTATGGAATTCTGTGCATTTTACACGCCTGGGATTGTGCGGGCAATAATTCTTAGTGCGTCCTAAACGTTGGCACTTTGCACATTGTGGTATTGTTCTCTTAACGTGTGGGGATTCTATTATTACGCAGGCGTGCATTAATACTTTGATTTTATAGATTTCTTTATTGTTGTCCTGTTGCTTTAGTTCCACTATAAACATTGGAAGTGTTTTTTTAATATCCCGTATTTAATGTTCTAGACATGCATAACATGATGTCCCAACTTCTATAGATTTTCATTGATTTGCTTGGTGTCTGTCGAATACTATATGGTTTTAGTCACTACCTTTAAATTTTTTTCTTATATTGGTTTATTTGTATGGAATTGCCTGTTTTTTTATCGAGCTCTTTAATAATAGCAGAATATGTTTCACTTGTTTTGTTTGGTATCTTGACTTGCTCCTTTCCCAATGATTTCAGGGTAAAGTTATCTTTAGCATTCTCATTTGGAAGTGTTGTCAACGGGTTTATGGTTTTGACATCAGCAATAATAATGGCTGGTGGTTGAGAATCTGTTGTGGCGTATGCGTTTTGTTGGTGTCCATTTGGCAATCTTCCACTGCTACAGATAACCGTTCATACCTATTAGTAGTTTGTATTGTTTCGCCTAGACAGTATTGTTTTTTCTTGTTCGACCTTGGTTTTTTCCGTGCTTCTGTTTTGCTTCCTACCAATTACTGTTTGTCATTCAGTATTTTGCCAGTTTGGATATAATTGTTCTGCACGAGTTGGAATTTGATTTACTGGCTGTAAATTTCTCATACGTTGTAGGTATGAATATGAAGGAATCTGTGTTGTGTGATTAAATGGTGGATACATTTGTTGAGATAGGTTGTACATAGGTTGCTGTGCTAATTGTTGTTCACCTATTTGGCTGGGGAAATAATAACTATTTAGTTGACTTAAAGACATTCTTCCTTATTATTTTTTTCAGTATGGATTTTTTATATTAGCTATTTATATACGAACAGAATTTATCAGACTTACTGGTATAATATTGATTAATTTTTAATTGCTGACCTGATCAGAGATTATAGTTGACACTCTTATTACTCTCAACACTCTGGTAGCAACCCTACGCAACCCAACGTATTTAAAAAAGCTATTTTCATATTGTAGAGATGTTGCAGTTTGCGTGTTTGACAGAGACTTAACCTTTACAATCTTTTATCTACTAAAATTCTACGGTATATGTTATGTTATTTTCGAATTCCCCACTGTATATGAATAAATTTCTTAATTTATTTGCCGCTTCGTAGGAATGAATATCGCTGTTTTAATTGAACTCTTATTTTCGGTTACTATTTTCGCTATTTTGTTTTGACTTGAAAATTTAGTTAACGTTATTTTAATTAGGGGTCTTATTTTCGGTATTTTGTTTTGTCTTTCGAAGTTCGAGAAATGTGTCAATAGTTCTTTGTGTGAAATCTGCAAGCTCTTGTTTTCTTCCGCGTTGACCTCGAACGTTTCCTGGAACTCGAGTGTCACAAACAAATTCTTTTTCTAGAACATTCCAGAAGATTTCGTAATGTGGCGCAATTTTGAGGGGAGAAGTGCAGGTCCCCATTGCATTTTGAGTTAGTCCATTTTTAGATCTTGAGGACTCCGGTTGTCCGTAAGCTCGATCAATCGGCAATCGTAATGACGTAAAGTGCTGCAGGGGCGGCTCGGTTTTTTTGTGAGGGGTATCATTAATGTGTGTTCCGTTTCGCTGTGGTACCAAGGGGTATCTAACAGACTGTCGGCTACTGCCGGATTAATGGGAATACCTTGATTCAACCCCAGAAAAAGGCAATTCTTTGGAGAATTGACAAAGCGCCTTTCTGCGGATCAACTTCAAAACCCAGCTCCCGTTGCTCTGCGGCTTTTGTACCATCAAGGAGTCCCGTTTCCCGTATCAACTCGGCTCCGGAGAACGCGGTCTTCCTTCTCTTCGATTTGTTTCGACCCTGCATCTGTTTGTGCCTACAAAATTCAAGGTAAAGAAAAACTTCCAGTTTGGTGCTTGTGAAAAGTAACTTTCAAGTAAATTCAAACGTATTGACCTTTTTTGTTATATTGATAAAAATATTACCAGTGACCTGAAGCCACTGTTCGTTTTGTATTAATTTTATACAGACTCTCATTTTATGTTATTTTTTTTTGTGTAAACTTGCGCAACTGGGCTGTGCAGTTATTGAAACCATTTAAATGTAGCGTTGGCACCAGCGGCGTAGAGTTCATAACGAACGTTTGAGATTTAATCTTTTAATGTTTGCATTAAAGTGTCCTTTGTTGTCTCCATTCTGTACTGTGTCTTAGTAATTCCATTATATGTGTGTTAAACTCCGCATGTCTTTTATTACTGTGTTCTGAATATTTATGTAAGGATTTTGCAAGCTTTAAGATACAGGTAAAGGCACAATAAAGGTGAGTCCGATTCCCGTAGCTGTTGGTCCTTGGCCTTTCACAAGAACCTTGTAACCAGCTGGATTTGAAAGGTGGCGCCCACTTATTTCGACGCATCCTGTCAAATTTTGATACGGTCCAAAAAGGGCTCACGTTGTGGCGCCAAATCTGTTACGGGCCAATCGAGCTCTTTCGACGATTCGTAACAAAAAGGGCCTACGGCTTAGCTCAGAAGAGTAGGGGGAGTTCGAAAATTGCTTATAAAGAAAATGCTTCAAGTTATGTACAGGATGCGTCGAAATAAGTGGGCGCCACCTTTCAAATCCAGCAGGTTACAAGGTTCTTGTGAAAGGCCAAGGACCAACAGCTACGGGAATCGGACTCACCTTTATTGTGCCTTTACCTGTATCTTAAAGCTTGCAAAATCCTTACATAAATATTCAGAACACAGTAATAAAAGACATGCGGAGTTTAACACACATATAATGGAATTACTAAGACACAGTACAGAATGGAGACAACAAAGGACCCTTTAATGCAAACATTAAAAGATTAAATCTCGAACGTTCGTTATGAACTCTACGCCGCTGGTGCCAACGCTACATTTAAATGGTTTCAATAACTGCGTAGCCCAGTTGCGCAAGTTTACAGAAATAATAACATAAAATGAGAGTCTGTATAAAATTAATACAAAACGAACAGTGGCTTCAGGTCACTGGTAATATTTTTATCAATATAACAAAAAAGGTCAATACGTTTGAATTTTGCAAGATACGCGTGCCAAGCCGAAAGTTAATTTTCACAAGCACCAAACTGGAAGTTTTTCTTTACCTTGAATTTTGTAGGCACAAACAGATGCAGGGTCGAAACAAATCGAAGAGAAGGAAGACCGCGTTCTCCGGAGCCGAGTTGATACGGGAAACGGGACTCCTTGATGGTACAAAAGCCGCAGAGCAACGGGAGCTGGGTTTTGAAGTTGATCCGCCGAAAGGCGCTTTGTCAATTCTCCAAAGAATTGCCTTTTTCTAGGGTTGAATCAAGGTATTCCCATTAATCCGGCAGTAGCCGACAGTCTGTTAGATACCCCTTGGTACCACAGCAAAACGGAACACACATTAATGATACCCCTCACAAAAAAACCGAGCCGCCCCTGCAGCACTTTACGTCATTACGATTGCCGATTGATCGAGCTTACGGACAACCGGAGTCCTCAAGATCTAAAAATGGACTAACTCAAAATGCAATGGGGACCTGCACTTCTCCCCTCAAAATTGCGCCACATTACGAAATCTTCTGGAATGTTCTAGCAAAAGAATTTGTCTGTGACACTCGAGTTCCAGGAAACGTTCGAGGTCAACGCGGAAGAAAACAAGAGCTTGCAGATTTCACACAAAGAACTATTGACACATTTCTCGAACTTCGAAAGACAAAACAAAATACCGAAAATAAGACCCCTAATTAAAATAACGTTAACTAAATTTTCAAGTCAAAACAAAATAGCGAAAATAGCAACCGAAAATAAGAATTCAATTAAAACAGCGATATTCATTCCTACGAAGCGGCAAATAAATTAAGAAATTTATTCATATACAGTGGGGAATTCGAAAATAACATAACATATAATGTTATATATAATTTAATCCCTATCCTGACTTTTGATTATATTTTCGCTATGGCTTAGGGTCCTGTCAACACCGTTGTCGGGCAGCTGGTAGTTTCTATTTTATTATCGTAGGAGTTGGGCAACCACCTATGTAAACGCACACGACAATCGAAGTTGAGGTGATGTCATACAGGCAATATGCATATCCTACAACGACAGCTGTCCACCGAAAGCAAAGACAGGTAAACGTATAAATTAATGGTAAAACAACGAACTGTTTCTACAGAGAATAAGAGCAAGAAGAAGAAGAGGAACGGGGAATTGAGACCGATGAAAGCAACAGCGCCGTGGAAAAAACCAAACGCTTCTAATGGCGGTGGATAGCAAAAACGTCGAAAAAGCTCCAACTGCCCAAGATTACAAGAAGCATAGGAGCAGCGTGCCACTGATGGAGCAAATACCGTAGAACTTCTGTTCAGCACTTATTTCTTGAGTTACTCACACCTCCCTACAAGTTCAGCCAAAACCTTAACAATTTTGCAGAATATAAGTCACGGGAGTTGATGACACCTTCCTGCAGTTCTTCAGAATTACTCTCATTGCTATGTTCCCTATTTAAATCAAGCTTGACAATGGGACATACAACTCACATGTGGCGGCTAGTGGAAGCAGTATTTGTGCCAACACCAAGATGAGACATATACAATTTTGTTAAATCCTGCAAACCAGTCAGCCTAACCTCTTCCTTATTAAATACGTTGGCGAATATAATAGACAGACGCATTGGGGTCGATGTGTTAAGGACTAATTCTCTAGATAGAAAGCATTTTGATTATATTTTAGTAAAATGGTGTGAGCTGACCATACATAAAATGGCTTATAAAGCAAAAACAGCCACATAAAATAAAACGAATTCACTTTGGTACCCTGTGTGAATATCGAAGGTGTTTTTGTCAACACATCTTCCGACTCGATTCAAATTGACATGGAGTGGCATGGAGTGCGTTTATCACAAACTGGGTAGACCACACAATGAGAAATAGAACTGTATTGTTCTCTAAAGAAAGTGACCGAGAGAGATTCCTACGGGGTATGGTACTTTTTCCTGTACTGTGGTACTTGCAATTGACGAACTCCTAAAAGTACGAGGACAATATTAACATCGTGTCCATTGGGAAATATGGCAACATGGTATGGTAGTTGTGATGCAGCGTGTCTCATTGACAGTGGAAAGATAATGTAGGGAAGAGACTATTTGTCAATTCAGGGAAAACCCCTGTCGTTGCCTTCGCAAATAAAACGATCCTCCATGATTTGTGGAGACAGAATGATAGACTAGGCGACGTTTAAAACGTCAAACGTAGATACAAACAAAACATGTCGAAAAAAACAAATTAAATCGACTTTGATACTCCGCCCCAAATTCTTGATTTTCGACTAATTTACCATATTTTATATATTTTTTAAACAGATAAGTAACAAATAACGCTAATTTAAACCGCAACACTTAATAACATAGTTTTATTCAAACAGGACATAATAAACACACACAATTACAATTTTAATTGACTCACCAGACGAGCGTCTATTCACGTTGATATTCTCATGGCACGTCCCCGTTGTTTTGTCTCTTTCTTTTTTTAACAACTAACTATGGTAACATTACAATAAAACAAAAATAAGTACATTTTACAAAAATGATGTGCTTCCTCAGCCAATGGGAAAACAGAATTAAATTAACACAAATTAACCAAGTCGTAAATATTTAAATAACATTTTGAAAATATCATTTACATCAAAACTGAAATTATAATCAGGTTTAAAAAGAAATGTCTTGACACTTCACCCGGCCTATCAATTATTTTCTTAACAAAATTCATGTCAATTTTAAACATAAATCACCATAAATTAATAATATTACAATTAATGATTATCAAAATTATATTTAAAATGCTCTTCAGACCTACATCCAAATATAACTTTCAAAAACATACTATTGAAAGTTCCATTTTCCTCCAAAATTACATGTTAGTTGACAGTTGTCTAACTAAATAAACAAATTTCAAGTTATCTAAATAAGTTAAATTTCTATTAGATCATCTAACTCAAGGTTCATGAAATTGTATCAATGTGATATACAAATCCATAGTTAGAGCCTCATTACATTTATTGCATATTTTTCAGATGTATTGATTTTGGAAATCCAGTAAAATACAACTAATAACTTAGGTGCATCTCTGATTCGTAATATTGGAGGTGTAGAAGATTAATTTAGATATACACTAAGACCAAGATAAATTCCAAAAAAGTATGCATTCACGGAACACCACTTGCAGAATCTCTATGTAGGATCTTCTAAAGTAAAGGCATTCATCAGCATTCTGAAATTAGCCGGAAACCGTAATAAAATCCACCAGTTACTTCCTTACACTGCTATGAATGTGCTACGAACCATTCTTTGCTTCGGAGTACGGTTTTAAAGTTTACTGTGCTTTTATATCTTGTACACCTACCTCTAAGCTCCGGGGCAGCTTCTGCTCCGGAATGCTTGGGTTAGTGCAACTCTAAAAGATTAATGCCGCTATTCCAGGTCTATTAATATGTAGAACTGTAATATTAGGAAGAATTATGGGTTATTAAATGCGAAAGAGGAAAGTTGAGAGAACTTGTGGCTAAAACAACTTCGCGGAGTTCCCTTTGTTCATTACACCTTGTTACATCGACTTGGAATTTTAACTTAAATAGGAAGTGTTGCGATATCTGCTGCGGCACAAAAACTTTCTGTGTGACTGTTTTTACAATCTACATTATATCTCCAAGTGCTGTCTGCGGAAGATTGCGTCATTATATGGAACGACTCGGCTAAAACAAATCGCGGATGGAAATGATGTCGCACAACCACTCACCGGATCTCCGGAGTGATCCCGCAGTCGGGCGACTTTTTGCTCTCCTCGGCACAATGCATATACTTTTATATTTTTGATGCAGACATAAGTGAAATGGAGCATGCAGAGCGAAGATTTTTTAAACTGTGGCTCGGATTTTTTGAAGCTTTAACTACGAATACTTGTTGATGGAAAAACGTTGAGTTATTGAGAAGGCTTCTATTTTTTTTAAATTCTATACGTTAACAAAACCTCGCTCTATACTATGTGCTAAAATTTTCTGACCAGTACTAAACTATTCGTGGAGAGTACCAAGAGTACGCGTGTCTAAACCACCTAGGACCTACAGCTTAACACTCGCAATACCATAATATTTCTTTAACTTTGTTTACCATAACTGGGTCAAAGTTGACCCAAAGTTGTTTTCATGTAAAATAGGAAGTTTTTGTTTCAGTATTTGTTTTTTATGAAGTACATTGACTACTATAGAGTATTTTGAAACATTTTATTAAATTATTACCATTATAGTGATCAGAAATCTTAAAGTAATACATAGCTTTAATAAAAAATACAAATACAAAATAGTTGAAGACACTGGTAAGGAGCTTGTCTAAGAAAAGATAAGGTAGACAATTAGACCACATTATATAACACAAATAAATTCTTACTAACTCTGTGGCTCTCCATCTTCGTCTTTCGAACATGTGGTACAATTTAGTTTGCGCTCCTGAATTATTTTGGTGTGAGTTGAACAGATGAATGTATTACACTCGTCGCACCTTGTAGAATATTTAGTGTCATTTCCTCTGCACAACTGACATCTGCCTCGTTTTGCTCCCATTAAAACTGTCTCACATGGACAGTTTGGCAAAGGTCTTCCAGTTGCTTCAATAGCTATACATGTTGATTTCTTGTATCCTCTTCCATCTTGCTTGATCTTATTTGCCCTCTTGTCAATATTTTCTTTCAGTAAAGCATTTGCCAAAATTTCCAAGACCATTTTTCTTCTACTTTTCAAGGGAACCGCTCCATTCCAGTCTGGAAATTTAGTCGTCCATATTACAAAAGCATTATAGCAAGTAATATCTAAAAAATTCATAAAAAGTCTGTAAGGCCACCGTCTTGTAGCTCTCTTATATGAATATTCTCGTAGCAATTTATCTAACACATCCACTCCAATTTTGGTTTTGTTATATTGCAATATGATTTCTGGTTTAAATTGTGTATCTTCGCCAGCTATCTCATGTTCATGGTGCATCGTAGACAACATGACCACAAATTTCTTGGGAGTTTTCTTTGTGACGTATGATACCAAAGTTATATGCTCAGTAAACAAAAAATCTGACGAATATTCAATTCTCAATGCAACGTCTAAGAGGCATTTTGGCAGATCTTTTCTATTTTTGCGTATAGTGCCCAGAAGTGTTAAATTCTTTTGCAGCAAATATTCACCAAGTGCTATATCTGTAAAAAAATTATCCGTAGTAACATTACGGCCGGATCCATTCCAAAACTCAGTAAGCGTTTTTACAACACGTGGTCCTTGGTTTACTTCTGGGGCATTCCCCTGCTTACCCAAGTAAACCTCAAAATTGCAACAGTAGAACGATTCAGCATCGCAAACGGCCCAAATTTTGATGCCATATTTGCCGGGTTTATTGGGCATGTAAACGCGAAATGGACATCGTCCGCGGAAGGATACCAGCTGTTCATCAACGGTACCCATGGCATTATAAGAAGTTTTGCAATTTTTCACTAATATATCAGTGACCTCTCTGATAGGGGCTAATTTGTCAGTTTCTTTCCTTTCTGTCCTGGTTGAAAAATCATCGAAGCGAATAAATCTCATTATTTCCATGAATCTATTTCGACTCATTGCAGCAGAATAGATGGGCCTGCTGAATGAAGTGTTCGTATTCCACAAATTCAATGGACTTTCTCGAGATTCTCTAAATCGTCCTGCCACAATGAGAATTCCAATAAATGCCTCAATTTCGATTTTATCGACATTTTCCCATGATCTTTGCGTCTTGTCTTTGTTTTTTTGATTCCAGTCGTTAGTGTATGCCGTGCCTTTTTGATTTGTGTAATTTACAACAATGTCAATTATTTCCGTTGATATAAACAGATGAAAACAATCAAGAATGGAAACTACACGGTTACTCTTTTGTGTTAGACCCTGAGGCCGTCGAAGAATATTATACGTGCGTTGTTTACCCTTGAAATTATAGACATACTTCCAAGAACGTCCAGCAAAATCAATATCGTTAGTAGTACGTACGGGTCCAGCATTTCTATCGTCACTAGCGTCATCATCATCTTCTGGTACATAATCATCGTCAGAAATATTTTCCAAATTTTCTTCTACACTGTCCTGTTCCTGTTCCGATTCGTCACTTTGCCCCCCAATATCAGCTTGAAAATCATCATCCTCGTCATCTCTCATTAGCTCGTTCCATAATTCTTCATATGTCAAACCTTTTTTAGACATTTTTCACAACAAAATCACAATGCACAATCATAAACAACCACTTCACTACGTTATAAGTATAGGTTATCTAAGTCCGCTGATTAGAATTCATGTGACGAGCTGCGCAGTGCCTGTGCGCCACGGTGATTATCATTGCTTCATTGAATACCATAACCGGGTCAGTCATGACCCAGTCAACTGTTTTAATGGTACTTTTTGATGGAAATTTATAAATGGCATTCTACCTTAGAAAATAGGTGTGGAACATCACTATTGAGGCATTGCTGGATGGACTGCGCTCAGAAAATGTTTTAACAATAATTATTTAAGAAAAAACGATTTCTGGGTCAGATCTGACCCGATCTTGGTATTGCGAGTGTTAAAGTGGACCCCGAACTACGGGAAATGCACACTTTTATCCCAGAGAATATCTGCTGGGCGGAATGCCAAATTTAATAAGAGAACCAATAGTACAATTTATCAGAAAAATCTGAGATATACCGGGTGGAGATTTTTTCAGCGCTCATCATTAGCATCTCGAAACTAGTTGGAGATACGTGGTCGGTTAAATAAGAGAAAAGTTGCGTGCTTTCATGGCGATTGATAATCTAAAAAGGAATCATGGATGATTTGATTCGTTCCTGATTTGTAACGAAGAATAGAAAGCCACGTATTAAAGAGTAATAGAAATACTGCGAAGTAGATCATAATCCCATGCAGAAGGTCGAAATGTTTGTAGTTAGACTGGAAGAGGTACTTGGATGAAAGGAACATTTAGTCTTTTGGGCCTTCTACAAGCATTGGTGGCCATGAATAAGAAGACCTTGTTCCGGCGCATATTTAAGGTATTAAAGATATTTTTATATATTCCAATAATCCAGAGAGCAACAGATTGCAAAATCATTCCTTTAATGTTGCCAATATTGTTCTGTAGAATTCCAGAAATCTAGCTCCGAAATCAAAATGTTCGGAAGTGACTTCGAATAGTTTATTTTAAGAATGATCCCGAAAGTAGTTTGGTATAAAGAGTTAAACAAATCCAAAAGCTATCTGGTAGATTTAACTTTCCTGTAGGACTCTTCTAAAGGCAAACACTTTAAATAATTCTATAATTTTTTAAAATATCTACCATTGAAAGAACATCTTATTATGTTCGTTTCAAATGTGCCGCTTTATATGAATTAGTTTCTTAATTTGTTTGCCGCTTCGTAAGAATTAATAACGGTATTTTAATTGCAGTCTTATTTTGGGTTACCATTTCGCTATTTGTTTTGTCTCTCTAAGTTTGAGTTGTGTTGACAGTTCCCTTTTGCAGACTCTTGTTTTTGTGCGCGTGAACTTTCTAGAACATTTCGTCACATGTCGAAATATGGTGCAACCTTTGGGGGAATGAAGGATCGTGTTGCGTTTTTAAGTCAGTCAATTTTCGATCTTTGATGACTCCGGTTCTCAGACCACTCCATCAATCGGGGACCGTAATTACGTTAAGTGCTGCAGGGGCGGCTTTTGGGATTTTTTCCGAGGGGCATCCGTTATGTGTGTTGCGTCTCGCTGTTTTACCAAGGGGTATTAAACAGACCATCGACTACTGCCGGATTTTAAAGAAAGCACTAGATTCAACTTCGGTAAAGGCAATTTCTTGGTAAATTGGCCGATCGCCGTTGGGCGGATTAATTCCGAAATCAGCTCCGTCGCTCTGCGGTTATCATTGGTGCGCTGAATTCATCAAAATTTTTGGGCCCCTGGATGTTAACTTCCTTCAACCCAGGCTTCAGGGGCGTACCCATGGATTTTTATCATCTTGTGAACCAGTATCGTGCCGGCCGCTCCTATTTCCGTTCAAGGTAAAAGATCCAGTTTTGTGACGTGTAAAAGTAATCGTTTATGTTTCGCGTTATCTTGCAAACTTGAAATTTTGCTTTTATGTAACTGGAAACAACGACCTTCAGTCGCCGTTTGTGGTGTTAGTGGTTTATTATGAAACTACCAGATTATATTCTGTTGTTTTTGTGAACTTCAGCGTCACTGGTGGTACGTAGCTGTATGCAAAACGGAAATCCCTTTGCACCAGTGACGGTGAATTTTTTTTCTGAACGTAAAAAAATTAAATTGTGTAATCCAGACTTATAGCGTTATCACTTGTCATTTTCTTGTATTGTCATTTTTAACCTTTTAATTGTTTGTGTGTTTAAAGTTTACTGCCTCTTATTGTGTCTTTTGTACTTGTTTGTGTAAGAATTTTGCAAACTTTAAATATATAGGAGGAGGCACAATAACGTTAAGTTCCATTCGCGTAAGCTGTTGGCTTCTCGGCTTTCCACGAGTACTTACAATCAGCTGGATTTGGAAGGTGGCGCCCACTTATTTTGACACGCCGTGTACACAACTAAATATTTTCTCCCATAAGCGATTTTCACGAACTCCCCCTACTCCTCTGAGCTTAGCTGTATGCCTTTTTCCATCCATCTGGTTACGGGTCGTCGAAAAAGCTCGATTGGCCCGTAACAATCTGGATGTACGACTATCCGCATTATTTAAAGTTCAGATACCTTTTATAGGTGAGTATAATTCGGTGACGCAAATTATTCTATATTACGATAATGAGGTTAGTCGAATTTTCGGTGTTACAGTAATTAGAATTACCCATTTATTTGATAACATAATTCGGTTACCCGAGCAATTCGATATTCTGACTATTTGAATTATTATGACATAAGGATAATCAGGATAGCCAAATTAGTTGGTATCAGCATAATTTTGCATAAATTATTTACTATCCGGATTAACCGCCTACCTGAGCAATTATTTTACATTAAAATAGTTACGGGCCGACCTGTTTGGTTTTCTTATAATTCGGTTAACTTAATTATTCGATATCCCGAGTATTCGGACATTCTAATACTCTTAATTCCGTATCATTCAGTATACGTATAATTACCTAGTTATCTGGATTATTCGGTATTCGGATAATCAGAAAACAGATATTATTCGGTATCAGTATAAATGTTGTTTGTGTTATTCCGTTAACCAAGTTATTCGGTACTGTTATATTTCGCTTTACCAAATTATTTGATATTCTGGCTATCTGGTTACCTGAATTATTTTGTATTAAGATAATTAAAAAGGCCGACCTATTTGCTATCCATATAAGTCTGTTACCCCAATTAATCGATATCCTGATCTTCCGGTCACCCAAATTATTGGATATTCGGATAATCGGAATATCCAAATTATGCGATAACACTTTAATCCGTTACCGAATTATTTTCAAAACGTATAATCCGGAGCATCTGAATTATTCGGTATCCGTATAATAGAGTTTAACAATTTATTCGGTATCTGGATTATCATATTACCTGAATTATTCGCTATTTGTTATATCTGCTCTTGTAATGACGCTAACCTTAACGAACAAGTTTGATTGTTCTCCTGCCAAAAGTCAATTTTATTTAATGATATTGTGATCTATTCCTTCAATAATTCATCAAATTTTAAAGTTTGCGTTTTTCGCCACCTCTGTTATTTCTTTTTCATTCGTCTGCTTCTCTACCAATATATTGCTGTGAAATCGTATTTATAAATAGTACTTTTTTTGAATTTGCCCCACGTTGGGCGCATAAACTTATATGTGCTATGCCAACCTTTATTGGACGAATTGCTGTTTAGAAATTTATTGTACTCCGAACATGTTCTAATAAATTATTTATCAAATTTGGGCAATGTTCATTAGCTAATACGATACCCAAATCACAGAGATGTTTATATAGGCTGTAAAATAAATTTTCGAAGGTTTGGCGCTCAACCTTAAAAACCACAGTAACAAATTAAAACGGTTGTAGTATAAAACTAACATGAAAAGGAACCTATCGAGGAGTAAACAAAATTTATAAAATTATTTGTGATTGCAACTGCATTCAGTTGAATAAACAAAATACTTTTATTTAAATTTGTACTATATTCTTAGCCGCTAATCCAACAACCAATCAGGAAACCGATCAAAATTTCCAAATTTCAACTAATTATAAAATTTAAAAATAATTTCTTATGTATAAAGGTATCGAAAGCTTTCATGTCTAAGAAACAAAAATAATTATTACACAGGTAAATATTATAATCATTGTCAATGCCATGTTCCCAGTGCCCGGAGGTAGTGAACCAACAATGATTCTTCTTTTTGCTAAAAAAGCACCATGTGAGAAGAAGTTTGAGCTGAACGTCCTCGCTTTTAATATGTTTCATCTCAAGAGCACTACAACAACAGAACCATTTTAATGCATTTCTTAAGTTAAGCAATTATTTAATGTTCGACATTGTGAAGAATATCAGGCAAAATTAGTCGTATTTCCTGGCAAACCCCGTATTTTAAATCTTTCAGGTTATTTGCTTTATTACAGTACACTTTGGATTTTAAATAACTCTACAAGAAGAAATCCAGAAGTGATCTAAGTGGCCATTCAATAGATTCCCTTCTGCCAATCCACCTGTAGGGGAGGTGATATCCAAAAACCATTAAACGACCGATGCATAATGCGGAAGTGCTCCATGCTGCTTAAAAAATATTTGTTCATCTGGTAGATTACGATTTGGATGATTGGCAAATAGAGCAGCTAAATAGGATGACATGAACTCCAGGTAGCTTTCGGTTACCCACGATTCCGCACATACATTAATTTTCTAAGGATGTTTCCAAGGACGCTGTAGCCTAATATCTGAAATCTCGCTGCTCGAAATATATTTGAGACTGTACTTGTTCCCAAATCATAATTCCTTGAACTTTGTCACATGAGAATTTTCTTCGCCTTCTGATAGGATATTTACTTTAACGTGCACAATATACAATAAAAGAATACGAAGGAGAAGGAAACTGAGAAATTCTGCAAGAGATAGAAATAAGGAAGGAAGAAGCGAGAAAAGCACTGAAACAATAAAAGAATAATAAATCAGCCGGTCGAGGAAACATCAGGATAGAATTAGTAAAATACGGAGGAAATAAGCTGATAGAAATAATAAACAAAATTTTCCAGAAAATAGAAGGTAACTAAAATATACCAACCGAATGGAATAAATCATATATTGTATCGATACAAAAACAAGGTAGCAAAATAGTATGCCAGAACTACAGAGTTATTGTATACTACCAACAATGGTCAGACTATGCGGGAAACTTATAAAAACTAAAATGGAAGACCATACGGAAGTTTTTAGCCAGAAATAAGGGGGATTTAGCGCAGGAAGATCATGTGTAGACAACATTCACTGTATCAGAAAATTGAACAAAATTGAGCAGAAACTATTGACAGGCATATGACTTTCGTGGACTTAGAAAAGGCATATGATAATGTACCACGATGTCAACTGTTGGAAGCAATGAGAAAAATGGGAATTAAAGAAAAATGGATTGGAGTGACTAAAGCGCTGTATAAATACTTGGAAACTCAAATCAGAGTGGAAAATAAAGTAACAAAAGCAATAGAAATGTCAAAAGGATTGAAACAAGGTTGTGGGTTGCCACTAATACTGTTGCCGAACAAGCACTAGGAAAATGGTACAGGAAATGTAGAAGAATGGGTATACCAATAAGGTACAAAACACTATAGTCATTAATGTTTGCCGTAGACTAACTCATTGTGGCACAAGACGAGGAAGACATGGTATACCTGCTACTGAAATTGAAAAGCGAATATGAAATTAGGGGCTATTGACAAATTGTATGTTGGAGGAATAGCACACGATCTACATATAGAACACGAAACCATAAATGCATGCACGGAATATAAATATTTGGGGTCAATAATATCTTACACTGGTAAAATGGAAAAGGGCGTTGAAGACAAAGCAATAAAAGGAACAAGAGCGACGAAAGCACTCCGCGAAACAATCTGGAACCGTAATACCACGAAACAAACACAGAAAAATATTTTTAAAGCAATTCTAGAGACTATAACGACATATGGGGGGTAACTGTGGACTATGACCAATAAAATAAGAGAGAAGATAAGAACAGTAGAATTGGATTTCATGCGGCGAAGCCTACACTATACGCGCAGGGATAGACTAAGAATGGAAGATATATGGAGAGAGATCAATTATTAGAAGACTTCGCGTCGCGTTCAGAGGATGAATGAAGACAGATGGCCTAAGGCGATTAGGAATTGGTCACCTAGGGGACAATGGAAAAGGGGTAGACCCGAAGTAAAATGGAAAACATGCGTCTACCACATTATGTTACAGAAGGGCCTAAGAGAAAAAGAATAGGGAGATAAAGAATACTGAGAAGAATACACCAAGAGAGAGAGAGAGAGAGAGAGAGAGAGAGAGAGAGAGACTTTAACGCCTTGATGTATCTGGACTTGTTTACCTTTAGGTCAATCCCTAACATGGTCAAATTTCGGAACTTTTTCTCTTTTACTCAAAGTAGTTCAACTAATTGGTGACCAGTCAGGTTGAGTTCCATTGAATAAATTGCAGGCTTGTTCTTGAGTTCTAATTCGGTCTCCAAAACCAATCATCTAATGATGGCTGAAGAACAAACAGAAATACTATTCGTCTAAAACTAATGTATATCTATTCGTTCTCCTTTTGTTAGACGTATTTTGATTATTGCTTGGATACGTGTTATGTGATTAATTCTTAAAAGACTGCTGTCATCACTAATTCTGAGAAAGGGCATTAATTTCTATTGCTAGCAAAATTGCATTGTAGACTATGTACAGGGTGCAATCTCCAGAAGGTTATTAAATTACATTATGATAAATATTTCATATGTCAGACTTGGATTTGCTCAAATCGTTTGTTGATTATCTATCCATATTTGTTAAAATATACAGGGTGTTGCATTTGAAACAGAAAAGTGGGTGTCACTTCGGGAAAAATCAAAAGCGCTATTGAGTTTATATATAGGCCAAAAAATGCTATTTCAAAAATTAAATTGATACGTCGGAATGTTTTTTAACAAAAAAAATTGTTATTATTTTATTGAATTTATTCATTTCATCATTTCAACAGTTTTTCTGTTTGCTAAATTGTACTTCACTAATATGAAATAACCATACATACATCCAACGTATACTGTTTCTCTTTTTATATTTGCATGCACTCCAATGTCAAGCGTGTGATTTTATTGAAAATATTTTCGTTTCACAATAACTGAAGTCTTCACTGAATCTTCAAGATCCGATTTTCTACTTTACTAATAACTGCAGTAGTAGGTCTTTTGCAGGAAATGGGACGTTTTTCAAAGTTCCAAGAATATGACATGACATATCGATAATTGGAAAACAAACCTTATGAAGAGTGGGCCTGGAACTCCGCATATCCAGAACAAAAAGCAAGCTTATAGTATAGTTGGTAATTGGCTTCTGCAGACTGCGTTCGCCCGAATGCAGTTATTGACGAATGTATGTACCCAGCAAGAGAATAGATCTCTATAATATTAATTTCAAGCGAATAGGAATTACCGCTAGAGAATGATTCAACAGCTACATAGGGAATAGATTCTTAAATTGAAAACATTTATGAAAATTTACAATAACACAAGAAATTCTAGAATCATAGTAATTAAAAAAATACAATAGGAACTAACCTAAA
Organism: Limonius californicus; assembly: GCA_014611495.1. Classification (NCBI taxonomy): domain Eukaryota; kingdom Metazoa; phylum Arthropoda; class Insecta; order Coleoptera; family Elateridae; genus Limonius; species Limonius californicus. Next base: position 32,879 of record JABXWE010001313.1, on the reverse strand, counting down.
AATGGAACGGAGTCAGAATGGAAAATAATCAAGAGCAAAACAAACCGATAAATAAAGCAAGACAAAAAATTAAGATACTAGAAATTATCAAAGAAATCTGAATGTAAGCAAGACAGACGGGAAAATTGCTTAGACAAAAGTAACAACTGAGATAAAAATAGAAAAAGGAAGAAAAGCAAAAGTATAAAATGCAGAGATTAAACAGAGAGAGAGAGAAAGACAAAAATTGTAGAATACAAAGACAGATAGGAATCATGATAGACAGAAGTGAAAAGCCAATTTAGAAAAAAACACGGGCCACGTAAAAGGAACAAAACTTAATATAATGGAAAACTATAAGTGAATAGCAGACTAGAAAACGACAAGAAAGAAAAAATGAAATATTGAAAAATCCAAATAATGAATATACAGAGGAATTAACAGAAAAGGTTACAGCAAATAATATGAGATGTAAACAACAGTAAAGAGGAAGAACGAAGCGACAGAGAGTTGTATGCGAAAATAGGAAAGCAAACGAATATTTAAATTACAGAGTAAACGAGAAAAGAAACGGGGAGAGAATGAAAACACCATAACAGCGTTACAGAAAAAAGACGAATAGACAGACAAGAGAAAAAAGACAGAGGGGTATGGAATGAGTGGAAGTTAAAAATTAAGTATAAACAGAAGGTAAAAATGATACAAGGCCGAGGAAAAGAATGTAAGAAAGAAACAAAAGCGTAAATTTTAGGAAAACATTAAGAATTAAGAATACGATAAATTTAGATACGAGAAAGAAGATAGAAAGCACAACAGTAGAACGATATAGCAGTCAATGAAAAGGAAAGGGGTAGCATAGTAGAAGGTTAGGTAAGGAAGTAATTTGCTGAAATAGAGATAGGAAATGGACTTAACAGGCTTAAAAACCAAAAGTGAACAGGAAGAGAGAGTTTCATTATTATACAGGAAAGGTAGTAAAGGCAGCATATGCTGAAAACGAAATAAAGTGTAAAGAATAATCTAGATAGCTAACCGGAAGAGTAAATATGAAAATCAAAGGAAAAACGAATAAAATTCCAGATCAACAAGAAAAACCAAGAGCTATTGGAGAGGAATAGATAACAGTGTATGGAAGAAACGTGCATAGATAGGTTGAGTCTGGGAATGGGTGAAGTTTAGAGTCTAGACATTTATTAAAACTACATGACCAAAGTTACCCAAAAGATATCAAAAAGTTAACCTCTCAAAAATACAAGGTCACCATTAGTCAACAAAGAGTTAGCTTGTAAATTAACTATGCCTGAAATTAGGTATCCACGGAGCAGCCCTAATGCATCCTCAAAGTAGCTAAAAGGTTCACCATAAAATATGCCTAATAGATAATTTTGAAGGTTATCTCTTGGTTAACTGTAGAAGATGTGCCAAAGCTAAACATTAAGTCATCTTTCTGAGCACCTACTTCACATACCCAAAAGTTAACCTTGAAAGTCGACTTTTCGATATTTTTTCGACATGTGGGACCAACACGCCAACGCTTTAACAGAATACAACATAGATCTAAGGAAGGCGAAAACAGACCCGCGGAGGAACTTCTGCAGAGATGTTGAAAACGCAACTCAATCAGCACGCCTCTACAAAGTTTTATCTAAAGACCCCATAACCCCAGTCGGGAACATGCTTAAACCGACAGAGAACAACACTAAAAGTGAAAGGGAAACACTGGAATTGCTAATCCGTGCGCATTTTCCTGGATCTCTAATGGCTGAACGGACTGATATAGCATCGCAGTCAGTGCCTAGCCATTTCTCAAAGAAACCTTCAAAAGATCACTGGAAAGTGGCTAGAGAAATAATCAGCTACAGTGGGCTGTAAAATCCTTCCTACCTTATACATAAATCGCCCGGACCAGATGGAATATTCCCTCCTCTACTGCAGCAGGAAATTGACCTCCTGATACCGACGACATCACAAACAGATGGACAAAAACAACGTGAGAAGAGCTCCAAATTCAGGGTTGTCTGGGAGAAGAAACTCTCAGGGTATATGGGGAGGGGGGGGGGCGATATCCCCTTTCTACGGAACATGGTAGTAAACGAACTTCTACAGATATTCAATGATAAAGAGTTCTACGCCCAAAGTTATGCGGATGACATAGTTATGATCATAAATGGCAAACACCCAGCAATCATTGCAAACCTCATGCAGAGGGCGCTTAACATCACCCAAAGGTGGAACGTAAGGGAAAACCTCCAGCTTAATCCTTGTAAAAAATGTATAATAACCTTCACCAAGAAAAGAGATACAGGGACATTTGACAACCTTTGGTGAAAGAATTCAGAATATCTAGGAGGTCAAATATGTGGGCATCACCCTGGATGCAAAACTGAACTGGAATATACATCTGAATAACATCTCAAACAAAGTGAAAATGGCCCTTATGATGGGCACACACATGTTTGTTAAAACATGGTGATTGAAACCAAAGATGGTCCAATGGTAGTACACTGCGGTAGTTAGACCCATGATAGTTTATGGAGGCAGCCTACCGAGATCAACTGGTGCAATGCCATCCAGTCGACTTCCGGCTCAGTACCAGGGACGTAACTTTCAGTATTTTGCAGGCCATATTACCATATTGTCTGAATGTTATTACATTAATTTATCTCATTAAAATCAAATACATATTAATTTATTTTAACATTTAAATATAATGAAACCTGTTACAGTCTCGCCGCATATTATTATGAGCCTCTGGCTCTGAGCTATACCGCACCCATCCTCACGAAGACTATTACAGTGTGCAATTTGTTTAATAATTGAAATTCTTTGGTGTGATCGATTGTTTAGCTGTGACTGAAGGGTAGCGTCCACAACGTACATTGCGCCAATGCAGTTCTTCTTCCTGTAATCGTTTTCACGCAGCGTCCGTCCTCCTTGTGGTAGTCTAAGAACAAATTGAAACGGTTTGTTGTGAGCTTACTAGATCGATCGTTTGTAACAACTTGTTCTTTATTATTTAAATTTTTTCGTCTTTGTTTCTACAAGAATTGCAACATATTGTTTCACTAACTTTATCATCTAACACATCCGGTATGATTGGTTCTTGTTTAAAATATCCTATAGCTTTGGTAGCAGCTCCATAGATTACCACATTTTTCGATGCTCTTCTCTTTGTAATGCGTTTACTGGTATCTCCTGTTGTTCCACTTCGTTTGCGCTCTTATCTTATCTAATGCGCATTGTCTATAGCTATTTGTGTATTAAGAGCGCAAAATGATATATTGTCGATTGAAAGAGACAGTTGCCGCGCGACGAAGGAGCGCGGCAATCTCTTGAAATCGACAATGAATTTGCGCTCGAATTACACACAAGATTTTTTCTACAATCGAGAGTTCACATATCTCCAAAAATTTATTTAATTTGAGAAATGAAAATTAAAAGTACAGTTCTTACAATTTTTTATGACAATTCCAGACGATGAAGAAAGTCTAGATGAGTTTGAAATTGTATGTTCCGCCATTGTTACTGATTCAACAATTTGCACTTTAGATGATTCACCTTTACCCAAGATTTTCTGTGCCGTTTCAATTTTATTATTAATGCTTTCTTCAATGTATCCCTCGGCTGTAGAAGAACTTTTCCAACCTCCATGACGTTTCAGTTGGATGATATCACCTCCTCCATTAATAAGAAGAGTAGCTGACGTGCGACGAAAACTGTGACCTGTATATAATTTATAATCTGATAAATTCAAATACTGGGCGATTTCACAGGGTATTTTTCCAATTATATTCATTCCCACCACTTGTTTAGAGCATTTTCCGTTACAATATCGTAGAAATAGACGATATGGGGTGTCGTAATCTGATGGTCTCAACGCAACATACCTTCTGTAGAATGATAAAAAATCAAGTTCTTCACTATTAGTAACAGTAAAGACACGACTTTTTCTTGTTTTTGAGTCAGGAATTTTTACTATTAATAGCGAATCTTTGTCTTCAATGTCTTCTATGGTCATTTTCACTCGTCTACATGCACCGAAAACTCCCATAATTAATACTACCTGTCAATAAAATAGCTTATTAATATTTACAGAGTAATGAGTAGTGTTATTTACCTTTTTCATTAAAAATATTTCATCTGGCGCTTCATAGAGGAATTTGAACAATTCTTCTTTGGTGAAAGTTCTTGATTTTTTTGGTTTGTATCCTACAGATTTGCGTTTTAGGTATGCGATTAACTTCGTATATTGGCTGATGTCAATATTGTTTCTTACAGTTAATACAGATCGTAGCATTGAGTACACCGACCAAAGTGTAGCAGAATTCATAGTTTTAGCTTTTTCGCTAAAGTAAGCCATCATTACGTTTTCAGTGTACCTTCTAACTTTCCTTGAATTACACCATGTGATGAAGAGTTCGTACTGCTTTTCATACTTCCCCCGCGACTTTTCTGCCAATAGGTTTAAAGTCGCGACTTTAGCGGCGCTTGCAATTTCAGTGGTGTACATGAAAAATCACTACAATCATTTTCTTCTTCCATTTTTGCTGCTTCACGCTCACATACGATTATTATTTAGGAAATTTTTCACTCAAATGGAAGATGTCATTTACTTGTTGACATTGGATACTCTGAGCAATGCATATTTGATTTATAGTTAATAATTGGGAGAGCGAGCGTTTTTTTTATTTAGTCGCTTATAAGCGACAAAGTGACATTCATCGAAAAAGATGACGTTTGCGTTGTCAAATACGAGCGCAAATGCCTACTTTGGATATCGATTGTAGAAAAAAAAATTTTCATGTTCGTGTTTATGCTGTGAGTTGTTAGCTAATTTGGTTACTAATACTGACATTACACTTTTCACCTCTGTTGGATACTGCACGTTGGGTTGCCTACATTTTCGTGGAATTGTTTTAACACCGCCAAAGACGGTCCCAAGGCCGTTTGTGAAAGGAGGAAGATTCGTGGGCCATGTTAGCATCCTACCCACACAAAGCAGATTTAACAGTAGTACTAATGACAGCTTCGGAAATGGACTAAACGGAAAACGATTAAGCAACCAACTAGGAATGAACGATTTAAGAAAATGAAGACATTTAGATTAGGTACATGGAACATCATGTTCTGGAAGAACAGACACTAGAAAGTAATACAAGACATATCCGACAAACATGTCGACAGCTGCGCACTGGCGGAAACAAAAAGAAAACCCGAAAATACTGGACTATATTCTGGCATATAGTGGAAGAAATAAGGAAGATCGAGCTAAGGAAGGAGTAGGAATACTAATCTACACAAGATTCCAATCTTACCTAGCAGATATAGTATATATATATACAAACGAAAAAAATAAATAAAAGTCCACTAAACTTTTACAAAAGGCAAATAAACATCATAGCATTTGTGCCCCTGATATATCTAAACCTAGAAACACAGAGCATAACTTCTATGAAATTCGACAAAATGAAATAGACGCAATACCACAATGCGATTACATAATAATAATGGGCGACCTAAACGCTCGAATAGGCAACCACATAATAGAAGGAGTAAAGCAACGGCGATCTACTAGCCGACCTTTGTAGTCAGAATAGCATTCGAATAACAACAGTTTCTTCGAACATCATGAAAGATATAATATAACATGGCAAAATACTCGAGGACACACCTTAATCTCGGACTATATTATTACAAACCAATCTATACACCCAAAACACATCTTAGGTGTAAGGATATTAAACCTATATAGACAAAGGCTAAGACAAAAATAGAAGAAAATAAAATAAATGACGGTGAGATGTAGAACAAGCAAAAACAAAACGGTGACTGGAGAACGCTATCACGTGCTATTACCCACCTTTAATAAGTCATCCACTCATACCAACATAATTAATATACAATCTACTACAATATGAAGTAGTAAACTATAAAGTCACTGGAAGATCATAGAGTATATAAACGCGAAATAGAGCAAATGACAGAATACGCTGAATAAAAGAAGAATACTGGGAAGAATTTATAAGTCGAATGGAACGGGATTTAGCAGGATCACAAACAAAAATCTGGAAGATGATACGGAATAGAAACGCTGAAGTTAATGAAAATTACATCATAAATAGAATCACAGTAGACCAGTGGACTCAATATTTCACTAACCTGCTCAATAATCACGACAATGGTATTGACGTCGTACTAGCTCCAAGACAAAACGAAGGAAACGAAATGACAGCAGAAAACGGTGAAATCATGAGACCAATAAAAGGGTTATGAGAAAGAAAGGCACCTGGGATTGACGGAATAGCAAACCAACTATTGATATACGGAGGTGATACGCTAACAACAGAAATTCTAACACAAAAATAATCTTTAAAGAACAAAAAATACCTAAAGAAATGAAGACCAGCATTACAATACCTATTCACAACAAAGGTAATAAACACGACCCTACCAACTGCAGGGGTATAACACTTCTAAAATTAATAACAAAAATAATACCCTATAAAATCAAACAATACTCCACAAACAACGAAGAGCAAATGGGATTCAGAATAAATGGATCCACAACCGACTCTATATTTGTCATTAGGTAAATATGCGAAAAATCAATAGAATACGACACCCCTGCTTTCATGTGCTTCGTCGATCTAGCGAAGGTATTTGATCGCGTTAGATTAAATGATGTATTATAGGCATTATCAGAGAGAAACGCCCAACAAACAGTCATCAACCTGATTAATGACATATATAGTAAGAAAACAACATGTCAAAACTAACAACATGAATACAGACGAGATACCAGTGAGCATCGGAATACGCCAAGGAGACTCGCTCAGCCCAATACTATTTAACATAGTGATGGATAAAATCATAGACAGGTTAGAAGAACGAGGGGATATAAAATGGCAAATAGACAAGTACAAATGGTATGCTATGCTAACGATGCTGTTTTGATTGCCGGTAACGAGGACGACCTACAAAGAATGCTGCATCAGTTCGTCACAACATCAAAAACTCTAAACATGGAAGTGTCCAAGGAACAAACGAAATGCTTAAAGATATCTTAAGAACTACTAAGACGCAAACTACAGATAGAAGGGACTATAATACACCATATTTAGTGTGCGAGATATATACAAAGAAGTACAATATCAAGCAAATAAAGACGCCGTAGCTTCTGAATACTTAAGGGACGTAACATGGAAGAACAAGTATATATTCATAGAAACCAAAACCAAAATATATAAGAGCGGCATAAGACCACCACTCACCTATGCAGCGGAAACGCATGCTGAAACAAGCAAAACAAGACTAAGACTAGAAGCAACATAAATTAAATCGTTAAGGAGAATAGCCGGGAAAACCTTAAGAGACAGAGTGCCAAATGAGGAAATACGCCAACAGCGTAATATACAAAATATTAGAAAATTATTAAAACCAGAAGGAAAGTGGAATGCGCATGTGGATAGAATGCACACTGCCCGTTTATCAAAAACAGTTCGAAATAACACGTCACAAGGAAAGAGAAGGGTGGGACGCCTGCCCCCCAGACGATGGAAGCAGAGCTGCATACCGACATCAGATGAAACACTCGGAAATATCGATATAAGCTATTGTTAAAGAAAAGCAAGCATGACCTAAATAAAGAAGGAAGAAGAAGAAGAAGAAGAAGTGCCATTGTTTGTTTATTCTTCTTGTCTTGGACGCTTAGCCTTCTTATTGACGCTTTGCTTGCAACGCTCGGCCTTACCTTATCACGCGTGTTTCCGATATCTGGATGGCTCTTGGTAATCTACATATAATGTATTTTATTTAAAAATTGATGTATGTCAATACATTAAGATTAATTAGTTCAGTAGTCAATTAAGATCAGTACACATTAGGCCGCAGTCCAGGGATTGGTCTAATTATAATTTAATTAAATTGTTTTGCATTTTGCTTACATATAAAAGTAGAACGACTGAAATTGTACAATTTTTCAGAGCGAAGACATAACAATGTAAAGTTCTACAAAGTAATAAAGGACTAAAAATAATTCAGCAGTCTTGAGAAACTATCGAAGTTAGTTGCGCGCTGATACAGACTGAAGTTATATAAGGAAATAAATTGCTTGCAGTTTTTATGGGTTTCGGTTACGGCAGTTAACTTTGCTAATTACAGGTAGGTTAGCTGTACTTTATAGTGTAACGCGAGCGGTATTGCTCTCCAGAGACTGAGCCGGGGCACCTGCATGCTGTATTGACATCAAAATACATCAGCTCGAAGCGGCTCAACTATTGTTGCGAAAAGCTCCTTACAAATACGTTTCATGACGTAGAGCGAATCGAAGGCAGCTTTGTTTTCGGAGCGTTGCGACGTCGTAAATATTTAAAAAGAACCGATGGGGTATTACCTGGCTTACTAATTAGAAAAGTTATTCAATTTATTCAAGGTGTCCTTCTAGCAGAAAATTAAAAACGGAATAAATTTGTCCCAAAAAGATTAATTAAGGATTCTGGAAGCAATTTGCAACGTCCTGTAAATTCGCGACTAAAATCGGAATGGCTGGCAATAAAAATTATACCCGAGACTTATTGCACTGCCTTATGTTAAATTATAGCACTTGCTCGATGCAATAAAAACGAAGTAGGCGGAGAGAACGTATAAAAGCTGCTATCACTTGTTATTGCAGCCAGAGCTGCCAACAAACGACGGAACAACGCCAATTGAAAGCTGCCAGCAATGAATAGGGAAACTGATTGTTGACATGATGACTCGGTTCTTATTACGCTTCGGAATGTCTCTCAAACTTTCATTCAACCAGAAACGTTTCAATAATCCAAAAAATTTGGCAGTAAAGTTGCGTTAACGTGCATAACGTAATTACGTTTCACTACAGATAATTAAATCAATATCACTACTACTAGGGAAAGACGATTCAAATGAGATCACTTAAGCAACAATACTTTTGTAAACGTATCTAATGCAAAATAACTTTAATTGGAAGCATAGATTCAACCTCTAGGGAATTTTGTATACATCATCAACATAAAGTTATTGAATATGCATGTCATTCTTCGAAATAGTTTTCTTGCCAAATCTGCCATCGATTCCATATTAGACTTGAATTTCTTGCCTTCCGGGTAGTCTTTAAGGCAGGGGTCGGCAATCATTCCGCATCAAATCAATTGAGTAGTCAAGAAATGCAGGTGGGCAGGTGGATTGTAAGCTTAGGTGGCAAATCAATCAGGAGATGGTATATTATTCGATCCATAAAATATTGAGCCCGCTCACGTGGAGTAGGGCATTGCAAGCGGGGATGAAGAGGCTCTGGGTATGTACCCTCCATTTAATGTGCCAGCTGGCGTAGTAGTAGTCACTACCCTTCATGTGAGTACCTGCGAGCTAGTAGGGTTGCTGCCATTTCTCGTATATCACCTCACAGACTAACCATTATAGAATCAGTTTCGCGATTAGTGAAAATAATAGAAATAACTCATCGACAGGTAACAACCGACAATTGGCTCTCGATCCAAAAGCCAACCAAATTATCCAATTTTTCTCACGTAGTAAATAGCTGCTTAGTTAGTACTAATTTTGTATTATGTTACACAACGTTTCACATTGTTTTATTGAAATAAGTCAATCTTAAAATAAAGAACGATAAAAAGTAATGTAAGCTGGACTGATAAAGAACCTGTAAATCGTGTAAGGGTGAGCGTCAGCGTTCAGGTAACAGCGACGGCTTGTGCGGCCATGTAGATAATTTTTCTGATAATCAAGTAAAAGTGATACACTCGACTGGTAAAATCAATCGCCACAACGAGCCGATAAGGTGTTTTTACGAAACAATACTTGGGCCGCAGGTGAAAGGGCTTTTTGGCGAACCCAAGCGAGGCATGCGGCCCGCGGCCTGTGTGCTGTTGATCCCTGCTCTAAAGGGCCCAAAAAGGTAAGAGTCGCAGGGCGATATATCAATACTCCTCATTCTAATTTCTCCAGCGTTTCTTAGGTTAAAAGAGGAAAAAGAATACTGCCTCGACAGTCCGCATCGTTTGGTTTTCACATACTCTCGAATTATTAAAAGAAGTTGACTGTACTACTTTGCCCATACGGTCTTCTGGTCTACTAAAAAATCCTGTTACATGTACATTTTCTGTTAGTTACCCTTGATTCTTGGGGGTATAGTTGGCTGCATAGCGTTTCTTTATAACCTTGATTTTCGGCCTTGGGTTTCAGCTTTTCAGATTCCTGTTACAATTTGGGGGAGTTGTTATTTTTGGGATTTTGCGAAATTGTGGGTTTGACGGGACTTTCTTCTTGGTCTTGGTTCTGAGAGGTTGTGCTTTAGGTTGCTAGTGTGACCAAGGTGTTCTAACATTTTGATTAACTTCAAATTCGTAGATTATATGGGAAATATTTACCTACAAGCACAATTCGTTAATGCAGCGTGCCATTTGTAGAATTTTTATGATTTCCGCACAGCGTATTAGAAGGATTAATTCAACGCTGCCACCAAATCCTCCGTTACACGCCACAAGCCGTTTGAGCCTCCAGTAGGACAGTTTCTTCTCCAGTGGTTACTATTTGTACGTCTTGGCTGTTTTCGTATGTATTTGTGGAGTTTAACGAGTTTATTTATTTGGAGTCACTTTCGAAATTTGCGGAGCTGCTGAGGTGTATTCGGAAGCTCCTACTTGCCCCGACCACCTGTCGCAACCTCTATATCGAATGCCTGATTCCTGAAGCCACTTAAAGAAGGTTTGCTCATTCCATTTTTGTTAGATCTACATGTATCTGTCATCTTACAAACTTATTACCAATACTTTCAGCTCGTGGGTGTGTTTCCAGGCCAGACCATGGTTAATATTATTGTTTTATGCTGAAAATTGTATTTATAAGTTACATTTCGGGGAAATTTTGTGAATTTCAATAATATGAATGTTTATCACTTACCTTTAAGATATTATTTCAACATTCTATACAATATGTATAATATGTATATTGTTTGCTTACTATGCGTTTATTGTTATCAACACTTGTCATTGTTTGATTATAATTTCAGTTTCGGGATTTGACAGTTGTGGCAGTGAATCAATTCACGGCAACGGAAATTTAGACAATAGTAAATTTTGATTTGTTTGAATTATTTCGTTATGAGGGCTTCTTGCTATATTTAAACTTTAATGTCCGGTGCTACCCTCTTGTATGCTACGGGTTACATTAGCTGCATTATTAAGAGCTCCAGGTCTAACGTGAATAAATTGGCTACCGGAATATTACTATCACTATTTGGTGTCTGATTAAATGTTGTGAACTGTTCAATGATTATTTCGTTTTTAATTGGTAATTATCCCATTTTAAATTGCCTTCGAATTGATATTTTGGAGTCGCTGTTGTCAAAAACAATTAGTCTTATAAACTGTTACTTATTTATAATAATTATTATTATTTTGTGTTGTACGTTCTTACATTTATGCAATATTGGATGGTACAATACTTTCGTAATTTACTGGACATTTATTTAAATTTATTTATGTGTGTTACCAATTTGGGTAATTAAACATTTATTTTGATGATTATTATATTATTTGCAATATACCGGATTTGTTTGCAGCATTTAATTTACATTGGGGTATCATTGGCTTATTGTTTTGTATATTGGGAACGCGTAAGGTAATGCTTCGATGTAAGAGTTTACCGGCATCTGAATCCGTTGAGGTAGGTCTTTGAGTTTACTGCAGTACCGTTGGTGTTGGATACTGGCGCCCTCTATTACATCTATGTCTAATCACCCACTCCCATCTCGCAATAGAGCTAGTAGCGGTGAATATGCTACGGGTAAAGTTAGATTAACGGCTAAACATAGGATTACCCGGGTAAACTGCGTTCTACCCACGAGACATGAGTAACGTCCGAATTACCCGGGTAAACCGCGTTCTACCCGTTGTCGCTTGGTTAGGTAAGGTTAGGTTAGGTTAGGTTAGGTTAGGTTAGGTTAGGTTAGGTTAGGTTAGGTTAGGTTAGGTAGGGACCTCGGTGGTCTAGCGCAGCAACGCATTGCCACTCGAGGTCACACTGAATTGCGCTCGTTCCGCTGTGGTTTCGAATCCCAGCTGGGGCGAACGCATATCAGTTAAGGTTAGCTTGCATGCTGCATGAATGGTTAGTGTGTAAGGGACGCCCGCACCCACCTGCAGTAATGCGAAAGCATTAGGTTAGGTTCGGACTTTACCCATGTCTCGTGGGTATTACGCAGTTTACCTGGGTAATCCTAGGTTTACCCGTTAATCTAACTTTATCCGTAACAAATACACCGAATCTTTACAGTAAGTTACCCGTAGGTAATAATTCGGTGTTACTTATTTGTTGTAAGACAATTATATTTCCGTCTTTTCGTTACCAACTGTTGTTTTCTAACAATTTATCAACATTCGACTGCAAATGTCCAAAATGCAGTAGCCACCACTTTGCCATTGACGGTACGGTTTTGAGTTTCTTTGACTGTGGAGAATTTGAGTTGCGCAATGTATGCTAACTTAATTGGTCTACAATAATGATTAGTGACAAAAAACCGTAGCCCTAAGTTTAAAAACGGTGCAAATGTTCTGGTTATATTTGAACCCATTTCTGCTATTGCTCATCAAACAATAGATCTTCTCCTCGTGGTGCAACCTGGATAACACTAAATGATCTATGATAACGGACTGCCAAACTGTCGTTATATAATATTCGTGTACATTGTCACATCGATTGACAAAGCAGGCACAATATGTAGTAGTCAGAAGCAACAAATGCTATTTCTAAGAGGCTCCTCACAAGGCATATTGGTCTAACAGTCCTTAACATGCCAGTTAATCATTGAAGGGATTAACAAATCAAATCCAATAGTTTTCTAGTGTCCTAACTGACAATACCACTGATGGAGTAGTTATCCAAGAAACGCACGCAACATTTGTTTCTGAGATGCGACCAAGAGACAGAATACACCGTTACACACCAATGGATGCATGATCCTACCGGAACACGTTACGTATATAAGAAGCGTCATCGAAAATGCATCGCTCATTCAACAAGTTACAACAGACTGATGAACCTTACACATCAAGTATCAAAGTATAGAAATTGCCTACCGTAACCTGGTCACATGGCATACTACCGCCATGCAGACATTCCACCACATACACAGGCGACTTTAACAACCCCAACACCTATTGCAAATGCGCAAACAACTATTAAAACGGACTTATCCTAGTTTACTGGGCAAAAATAAACCATTTTCAATTGATATTCGACGTCAAGGTCGCAGGAACCGTCAGTTCGAGTCCTTGACAAATGAAGGACAAACCACATTTCCAGTTCTGTGAACGTTTTATTCTTTTTCTGTTAGGTAGGCTGTTAACTTCACCTCCTGCTTTATTAGGGCTTAGGGAGCTACTCGATCCACTCAACAGCTAACCCCAGGCGGAGTGAAACAAACTGTATGTAAAAACAAGCATTTTAGTATAGACTGTAACACGAGAATTTACAGAACATGCACTAGAACGGTGATACCCTACAGTGCCGAAACAAGAGCACAAAACACCCGCATCAAAGAGGTTACTACAAACCAACTAAATGAAAAGTCTTAGAACGATAACAGGATACAGTATACAAGACAGAAAAAGAAACAGTGAAATCAGAGAGCAATGTAAAGTTAACGATTTAGTACATTAGATAAGAAGCCGTAGAAGAGAGTGGAACCAGCATGTAACGAAAATGACAGAAGACCGATTAGCCAAGATAGTCAGAAACAATAAACCATACGGAAAAAAACCTATTGGAAGACCACCGAAGAGATGGAAGAACAGCTGGCAAACCATCTCACAGGAACAACAACAATAAAACCAGTATTAAACAGGCACCACGAATAAGAAAAGAAGAAGGTTTAAAATTAACAAATCGATAGTCTACACAAGTAGTAGGTACTCCATTTGGAAATCTAATTGCAGCTACAAATACGAGGATCATTTTTACAGTAAGACGCTTTTGCACATATTAACGATTTTTACGTGCATAAACATTCACCCAGCTGAAATTCATCGACAGCTAGTTGTAAGGTATGGAAAAGGTGTAATGTACGAGGCAAATGTGAGATAACGATGTCGTTTATGCAACGAATGGATAACAAACGTGCATGATGAAGGAAGATCTAGACGACCATCTGTCATCACCAAATAATTGAAAACTGCAGTTGATACATGTATCCCACGAAAAAGGACCTCCACAATTGGTAAGTTCATACGGTTTTTTCTAATGTTTCCTGTTTTACTTTTTTACAAAATTGTCAGTGAACGTCTTCAGTACCAAAATATTTCTGGGAGATGAGTCCCAAGAATGCTGACAATAGAACACAAACAGAAGAGAATGGCTACTTCCCGAACATTTTTTTATCGATGCTTTACAGGAGGGGATACATTTTTGGACCATATAGTAACGGAAGATGAGACATTGGTGTCTCACTACACACTTGAATCTAACCGGCAGTCTCTTGAATGACACCGCTCATATTCTCCGACCAAATCCAGAAAAGGGACCTTCTCCCATAAAAGCCATGGCAAGGGTATTCTGGGACCGGGAAGTCATTTTTGTGACTTATTATCTGCCTCGAGAAGAAACAATCAATGCAGATAGGTATTTGCGAAATCTTCAAAAGTTACTGGCGCAATATAAAAACCTTTTTCTACTGCCGCAATGGAAAACCAGTTGCAAGTACGAATCTAACAGGACGGAAAATGCCAAAAAAACCGACCTCGCCGGGAAAGTGATTAAATTCAGCCAATAAGCAAACCTTATTTTACTTTTCGCGTCTAGACACTAAATGTTTTCCGCGATCTGATTCGCTGTTTCATAAATTGCCAAACAAATTTAAGCAATCTCCATGGTTACGTATTCTCCGCCCTGTTTATTGACAAACGTCAAATTTCTTCCTAAAGAAATATTATGTTCCCTGTCAACAACCATTGCAAGGCAAATAAGGAGGTAAGTAGCGGCAGTAGAAAAAATGTTGTACACACTACGGGAGTAAAGTGATTTGCAGTCTCGGTGTGGTTGTGGTCTCGGCTTCGCCTCGACCACAATTGCTACACCTCGCCTGCAAACTATCACTTTCCTCCCTAAGGATGTAAATAACTATTACAGGAGGTGTGTCTGATATACGATAACATGCGCCCTCGCGTTGCTCAAAACACGACAGAAAAGTTTCTATGGAGGGTATTGGACAATCCTCCGTACAGTCAAGATCTGGCACCATATGGATTTAATTTCTTCCTGATAATAAGGGAAAAGTTAGGTATATCGATGACGACGTTCACCAAACTGTCACCGACGGGTTCGAAGAACAGGTGGCAGAGTTCTTTAACGATTTATGACAGAATGAGTTTTATTTAAAAAATGGACATCTGATATCAAATAAACTTGTTTGTTACAATATCCAGAATCTACTATTACTTTTAATCAAAACTTTTTTAAACCTGTATATTTTCGTTGTACACAAATAATATGAGAATTACGACGTAAGGAGGATAAACACGGTTGGTTGCATTTCCAGAGACTTATATCTGTATGATATATATTTCAACACATAGTTTGAGGAGAATTTTCAGCTCAAATAAAACGCATTTTCAAATTTTCAAATATTTATGGGTAAAATATAATTTTGAAGCGATATCACAATTATTTAAGTAGAGTATTAGAAAATTTTATTTACCATGTATATTGTAGTAGGTAGAAAGAAAGCATTGATTAAAAATTCCAATTCAATATTGTTGTTTGTCTCTATTTTTATCACAGTCCTTAGATTGTTCGTGCAGCACCAAATGAACGAAAATGATATTACTCTTCAATTACTTACAAAAAATACACAATATTAAAGGTTTCCATGGTTGATACCGTTTGTACAGAAGCCGAAATTATTTAGCTTCGAGTAACAAAATTGTACTGATGTGACCCAATATAAATTTATGTCATTGCAGATACCGCAATTCAAACGATGGCGATTTTAGGCACTAATAATTTACTTAAACATATATACAAAAATATTTAAATTAAAGTTTATATAATTACAAGGTGGTGTGGAAGAGATCGATACGCTGGGATGGGCGCTTGCAGGTACAGAATACTTTAACGTTGACAGCTTAGTGGTAAGAGACCCTAAATTTGGTTTTGAAATACCATCTTCTTAATAATGTAATCAGAACTGGGTGATTATGTTGGTTTACATTGATATTTACTTTATATGTTATAAATACCTAGAAATCCACTTTAAATAAACTCTGTCGGGTAGAATATGATAAAATGACAAAAAAGTTTAATTAATGATGATAAACTCTACTGGCATTAACAGAATAGGAAAAACCCAAGAAAAATAAATATTTAAATCGACTCCAATTCCAACTAAATTTAAGTACTGTTAAATTTAATATTAAACACAAAGGAACATAACAAAAATAAAATGATCTATTACAGAAAAATATATTTTGCCTTTACACGCATATAAAAATGTATCATATAAGTTGCAAATTATATTTATTCGTTACAAGCGCTCTTTACCCGCAAGGGTGTATATCAATACATTGATTGCTTTAACAAGAATAATTTAAAACAGTTTTCAATAAATTCTTGTTAAACATTTGCTGTGTTTCCAACTAAGCTGACGACCAACTGACAGTATTTAATCTGAAATATAGTATAACCTTTGTTCGTGGTATTTATGTACCGGTTGAATTGGAATACCCGATATACTAAGCAACACACTAAGGCAATTCTATTAATCTTCTTGATTGGGTCAAGAATAGCTCCATTTTCATTTTTCTCTGATTTCTCTCATCTACTGTACCCCATGCAGCTTCTTGATACCACCTGTCCACCTGATGTTCAGTAATCCAACACTTCTGCTTCCCATCCTGGGTCTCCACTGTGTCAATTTCCTAGTCCATCTATTATCCGTCCTTCAGGCCGCATGTCCTTCCCAGATCCATTTACGTTGTGCAGCGCTATTTCCTCGGTAAGTTTCGTTTGTTAATTAATCCAGGTGTTTCTTCCACCATCAGTCCATCTAATGTCCCATGTAGTTCGTTTTGTGCTCTGTGTGTTCGAATAAGCTTTCGGGAATGTTTATTTTTGAGAGGTTGTAAGTCTCAGTTCCACAGGTCAACACTAGAAGGATATATTGGTAGTAAAATCTACTTTTCAAGGTGTTCGGTATTTCGGATTTAAAGTCGCAGCTTAGCTTGCCGAAAGAAGCCCATGCCAAGGATATTCTTCTGGTTATTTCATCGGACGTACCACCTCTGTTCTTTGTTATCTTCTGATCTAAAGATATATATAGTTTTCAACTTCCGTCAGTAGTTGTCTATTACGTGTAGTGTTAATGTCATTACTTTTGTCATATTTAAGTTCATTGTTAATCCTACTGTTTGAGAATGTATATTCAATTATTTTATTATTTTCTGTAGTTCTTACCCTTGCTGCTTACCAATATAATGTCATCGGCGAACCTAAAGTGACTAAGGTTTTCACCGTCTATGTTTACACCTTTGGTGGACTAATCCATATGACCGAAGATATCATTCAGTGCTAATATAAAGAGTTTAGGCAAGATAGTATTACCTCGGCGCACTCTTCTTTTTATTGATATGGAATCAGTATCGTCACGGAGTTGTACATGCACTGTTGCCGATGAGCAAATATTTCTGATCAGGTTGTAGTACATGATGTCTATACTAATATTTCGTTAGGGAATTCAAGAGTGTCCAGGTTTCAATAGTATCAGAGACCTTCTGCAGATCTTCGATTTCGTTCTTTAATTTAACAATTTCTTTCTTACCAACGGTAAGAGATCTTTCAAAGATATTCGGCCTCTATTTTCTTCTATTGGCTGTGTTTTTAATTTTGTATTATACTGCCCTATATCTTCTCGGAGTTTTATTTGAATATATGTCTATTACCTGTAATGATGCAATCATTTTCGTTCTTGTGTTTATGGTCGAAGCTTCTCTCCATGTCCATTTCCGCTGTTGTCTTTTTTTGAAGAGAGTATTCATTGCATGCATATGTGTTGTTTCCATGAAGTTTACTACCATGCTACGCCTTTCATTCCACTGGCCTGTTCCATGGTTTCCAATGTATCTCTCTTCTTGATTTGGTTTAGTTCGCATTAAAATCTCTTAATCAGTTACCTATTGTTCTGGCAAACAATGAGGTGTTTAGAAATTACTTATTTAATACTTATTTGTATGCCAAATACCTTTCCTATTCTCATGAACTGAATTTATGACATTTATATCAGATTTACATGTCAAGAAAGTGGCACAATGCCCTTGCAGAAGAAACAAATAAACTATCCAGTGAAAAGCAGTACTTATTAAGTAATTTTCCTATCACAACAAACGAATTTTTACCCGTGTAATCGTTAATAAAACGCAGTGTAACCAATCAACCGTATTTCCAGTCAATCAGAGGTTCCGGGGGTACTGCAGCATAAAAAGTTTATTATTCTTATCCTGGTTATGTAAGCCACACAAGCTGCTACCTTGGTACGCTATAGCAACGTGTACAGCTCTCACAGAGGGTTTGCTTAAATCTGTGGGTTCCATATGTGGCTTCCTAAATATATGTTGTGTTATACTTGCCAACACAACATTGCAATTGCGCAGTACGTACATCTATGTATCTGGTTCCTCACTGCAGAGTCAATATGTGAGGTTTCCATCAAATTCCTGTGTGATCCTTCTAAGGTATTCTTTAATAGTCGCATGTCCTCTTATGAAGCCTGTGACGATTCTAAGCTGTGTCCTGCTTAGCTTAAGCAGTTTTCAGTTCTTCTTGAACAAGGTCCATTTACCAATGCCCTGCTATGGATTTGTAACGGTCTGTTGGCTCCCGAGATTTCTTCTTGACTGCAAATCCAACAGCTTATATATCTGCGGATTCCATTTCTTGACACCCCCACTGCTGGTTCAAGCCTCTAGTAGGGACTTGTTAATCTCAGCCTTGCGAGTTCATTTCATTGCATTGGAATCCACAGACCTGGGACCCAAAGCAGTCTCATCGTGTTATGCCCTACCAGGTCAGCGAGTGATACGTAGTATTCCCAGACCATTCATTATGAGGCCGTTAGACTAGATAGAGCTTTCAGCTTTCACTTGGCTATCAGACAAAATATAGATATAGAGCCTTTTGTTGTTTTCCCGCGCATGATGATGTATGGCGTTTATTGCGGTTGAGGAAATCTAGCCGTACCTTACAGGAGGAAAGCTGAGTTTTTCTCTCGGTTTTACCCCATATATACCTGCCCGGCACCCGTCTCTATTTCCGAGCCGTTCGTATACCAAAGGGTGCTAGGAGGAATCTCCTGTCCTTGTAGTCTCCACTCTGCACAATCCTGAATTATCACTTGGTAGAGTGTAACCATCTTTCTTTCACATGGTCCGTTCTCATATTAAGTATGGAGCTCTCTATGCTATTAAAAGTAGCTGGTTGACTTCATGTCGTCTCTGGGATGATGATGCCATAAAGTATATTGGAGTACTGCAGCGGACGGGTTTATAAGGAGCACACATGTCAGTGAGAAATCATTATGTGTTAATTTTAATGTTAGATTTTTTTTGTATATTCTTTATGAAAAATAAGCCATTATTTTTCATAGTTACCTGGTGATTTTAAACCTGAACTGAGTTCCGTTTCCAAATCTTTTACCGGAACGGTGTTCATATAACTATACACAAAAAAGAGTGTATATATAGGTAAACCCTGACATTCATAGGACTTGGATCTTCTGTTTGGAAATGTCAGACGTCAGTACACTTCGTTTAGTATAGAGCAAATTAGTATAGAGCCTATATTAGCTTACACCATGGTGTCAGTAGTAATACTCAGATATGCTTACCGAAGAGATGGTGTTGATCAAGTTAAAGTTCAAATTCAGTTTAATTAAATTACTTCTAAGTTATACCTAAATCTAAATTTGTATTTATTTAATTAATAAGCGAAACCCCACGTTGGAATGTCGTATTAAATAAAAATGTGAAAATGTCATAATTCTACACCCAGTTAACGTAATATATTTATTTAGATCCAATTAAATTGTAGATAAACGATATTTAAACGGTTTCTAGCAACATATGGTAGTTCTAATTTGAATTGCACGCATTAGCTGAAAGGCGGGATGTAGCAAACTTTCCTTTCAGTGGCAGAACAATAAAACTTCAGGGGCTCGTTCCGAACAGCCAGCCTAGTGCAAGTTAAAAAGTTAGTCAGTAATCGCATTACAGGGTTTTAATCACTGGACCTCTCAGGGGATTACGCAACCTGCGGTGGTTTGTTGCAGTTCAACGCTTCCATCAAACAGTCGCGCTTAATCAGATTGTACGCAGATTATCTCGAAACTTTTTCAATTCAACTTTGTTAAGTAGGGTTTATTAGTTGTTGGGAATTAGTGATGGAGATAGATGGTGCTGGACGCGATTTGTCTGAGGCGACTAACACAACCCCTTTTTCCAGAAAGATACAAGTATTGCGGAACAAATGGTTTTCAGTAAATCCATCCAGAAAATAATACTCCACTTTGTTAGTGCAGTAGAGATAGAATTTCTTCTTAATAAACCACATTACAATAATTGCAATCTAATTGGGTTATACCGAGATTTGCAAAGCTACAAATGGGACAAGCGATCGTAATGAACGGGAAATACAATACAGCAAATCGAGCAAATCCGAAAATTCACATTCTAGACGTTCGTTATATCTGGAGGCCTGTAGTATCCTCGTTCTTCTTAAGAACATGTAACGTACGTTTGTTTTAAATATTTTTTTTTGCATTTGAATGTTCGTCGAATACGAAGCGGAGAAGAGTGTGGTTTGAATAATGTTGCTGCGCGTAAGTACCTGCTTACGAAAAAAATGGGTTTGGCCCAAGTTGATCCTGTAAAACCATCGTTAACGTCTTCTCGTTGTTTAAAAGCCTACAAGCAAGTCGGATTTTGTGTAAACCAGAGTCGGCAATTTAGAGGGAATACCGTGTGGTCTCTTTTTCGTCGTTACAGATAAAATTAACCTTCTACATATGTTTGAATATACCCGTAAAGGGTTTGCTATTTAGTGCGTTTTTTCTACCGATTATTGCATTTGGCGTTTAAATCATCCAATCTGGTGCGCATTCTTTCCGTCATTCCAGTTATCCATCTGTTAGAACCTAGCCTAGTCCCAACCTAGTCAGCCTAGCGGTGTCCTTCTTTCGTTCTGCTATTCTTGTTCTTGGGAGCGTCGACCGTGCGTAGGTCAGCCTGCTTTTAAATTTCTTTCGATATATTCGCTTACAAAGGAAACAACAGTGAAGATTGCTAGCAGTGCCTTTTTTGTAGTTTACTAAGTGCTTCGACTTCTAAAGTGCATAATTAGTTATACTATCGATCAATTAAGCAGGCATTTATTTATAGGACTTAATATTTAATTTGTATTGTATAGAGTTATGAACTCGGTTGTAACTGGCTATGCAGTGATTTTTTTTTATTGTTACCGTAAATATCGTAAACAGTGGGAGCTGAGACAACAGGCATTCAAATAAGGCTTTTTATTTTATTATTTCTGGTTCTGATTTGGAACGTAGATATTTTTTTGATTGTAACCGCACCAACCGTTTCTTATTTTTTTCAATATATACATTTATAACCAACGTGTGTAATCTAAAACTTGTTGGCTTGGTTAACATCTTGCTTCCTGTGTATTTTGAAGTTTTTGGCAAGGAGGTAACACAACATGATAGGATCTCTCACTCTCTAGCGTCTGTTTTCACATACAGATAATCTGACAACTAACTAAGCATAATTTATACAGTATACACCCTATTACTACGCCAATTTTCAGTAGCGCACATCAGAAATATAATTTAGTGTCCTGTCATCTGTCAAGCAAAAAGTTAAGTAAACAGCTACAATATTTATGCACAAAATTTTCACAATTACTTCGCAGAAGTTTAATGCGTATAAGTATCCAGAATATGAAGGGGATGCATTTGAATTGTAGTCTATTCAGTATCTAGTTGTAATAGCTTTACTACAATGACTGACGGAGTATACCTCTAAGCTATAACGACAAATGTATAGGACGAGTGGTCTAATTGCAGAGCCATCTAGATCTCTACTATTAAACTCACTAGACTTCTGTATTGAAGTAAATGTTATAGTTGTTTACCTGTTATTGTCTGATTATTACAGATGGGTATATTAGTATTACTTATTAAACACCCTGCGTAATGTTCTGTATTTAAGCCATGGTTTAGAAGTTTTCTTGGATACATATCTAACAAATGAAAATAGCAAACATGCAATTCTTTTCGTTTTCCTTTAGCTCTAAATCCAAGAGTGAAAAGGAAAGCGCATCAGTTTCCGAAACAAGTTTGATATTGCTCACTAAGTGGGGCTGCGATGCCTCCTCAAACCAAAGTGAATATAAATAAAAGTTGTAAAAACCAAGACCGTCGTCAAGGAGGTGCTGTCGTCCAATGCCAGTTAAATATACTAAAGACTTCTGATAAAACTACAGCTGTCATCAAAGTCATCGAAACCAAAATACCGAACTTAAAACAAACCGACCCAGGAAAGGAAAAAACATCAAGATATGCAACAAACTGGTTTTCACCATGATTGACGGTAAAGTAGCTGCAGTTGCAACTGATACCAAATCAACTACTACTTGCTATATTTGCAAAGTTATACCACGCTTGATGAACAAGTTGGACGGCATCAAAGAAAAAGAACAGACGCAAATGCCTTGTTACCACTTTACGTACGGATAAAATTCGTAGTGTGTTTTACACACTGGGTATAACCTGACTTTTCAGAAGTGGTCCACTAATGGAAAGGATACAGTAGACAAAAAATATTAAGCCTTAAAGTGTTATACAGCAGACATTACAGGTATCAATGTGGATCTTATTAGACGTTTTCATCTGATTTTGCAAGCAATCACTTCTGATGAGTAAATTGATCCCAATAAATTTGGGGAGTATGTTTTCGGCATAGGGAAATGCATTGTGGACAACTATAGCTGGTACTACATGCCAGTTACAGTTCATAAAGTACTGCTGCTTGGACAATATTAATGCTGCAATGCTACCTATAGAGGTTCAAACTTTCCCACTGGCGGAACTGTAGTAGAAAAAGTAGGAGATGAGGATGTTTTCCATATGTTGTTCATTAGTTCGGATCCATTCATTACGAGTTTGAGGTGAAAACCGCCCAAAAAGCATTACAAATAAGTGAAGAAACTAAAACTGTATTTAGGGATAGTTGATATGGATATATGTACATAGATATAAGTAGTATTGCAGTTCTGTATCTTGTACATGACGACTATACGTATATTCTATCGGTTTCATAATGTTTTTTCTTTTTCCAAAAGTATATGGGCAAATCAAGTGTCCATGTACCAGTAATCATGTTTTAAATTTGAATACCTTGTAGGCAGTTTGAAACGTATATTATATGTCTTTCATCACTGTCTCTGGATTAACAATCACCCTGTACAATAATCGTGTTTTAAATTTGAAGAAATTGTTGACATTTTGAAACGTACTTTATTTGTTTTCAATGAAACCAATTTACACCAAAAACTTTGCAAGTTATATACTTTGTTCCGGAAATCTGCCATTTATGGCCCTGAGCGACGTCAGGATGCTAAACATATTAATAATACCTTCATTGTTGATTGTTGATTTGGAAGAGCGTGATCTAGAACTATACCTTAGAAATGGATTACTTTAGAAGAAGAGCCAGAGCATCCAAATTAGAACATATTACAAATACTCCGAGATAGTAATAGCCACGAAAAATTTACAACCAGACAGATGACATCCTTCGTATAGAGATTGATGGTACTAAGAGTGTAAGTGGTTAAATGCCATATAAAGCAAAATGTTAAGCTAAGCTCAAGAACAGAAAGTCCCCAAGAATAAAAACAGTTTAAAACGTTCAAAACAAGCTAAACAATCCCGCTATTCAAAAAAGGTACCAAGAAGGATCCTTCTAAGCATGTGTATGAGAAGTGATGACGAAGATTATAACAGAAGAAATAACACTCAAGGTGGGCATAAGTGAAGAACAATAGGGGTTTCGCCAGAATAGGTCCACAGTGGATGCAATATTTATACGACGTCTGTTTAATTGAAACCATCTTTGCTTTATAAAAAACTTATTCAAATATTTAATTACAAATGGTTACCGTCACAGTTAAGGCACCTATCCCATTGTTTTACTAACCGACGTATACCCTGCTTATAGAATTCTTGTGGCTGCTGCTTGAAAAAGTCCTCCTCAACCATCTGTATTTCTGCGTCAGACTCAAAATCGCAAAGACGATAGATCCGGGCTATAGAGTGGATGCTCTAAAATCCTCCATTTCTTTCGTGGAAGATTTTCTTTTACTACAATAGCAACAAATGGCATAGCATTGTCGTGCGGCAAAATGATCCCACGCGTTTTATTTCCTGGACGTTTCTGTCTTATTGTTTGATAAAGCTTGTTTAAAGTTTGTACAGATTTGCATTGACATTTACTCCAGGTTCCTTAACCTCTATCAACAAGGGTCCTTCATGGTAAAAAAAAATGTTAACATCACCTTGCCTGCAGAAGGTTGTGCGTTAAACTTCTTCGGTCGTGGTGAACTAGAATGTTTCCACTGCATCGACGATAAGGTACTGGATGGCTCTAGTAATGGCATCAAGTTTCGTCACCAGCAACTATTAACAGACGAAAGTCATCACCATTTTGCCTATACTATATGAGCTGTTGCATTGATAAGTCCATTCGCAACAATTTTTGTTAATTAGACAAGAGACGAGGAATCCATTGCGAACAAACTTTGCTGTAACCCAGGTTACGAACAATACTATGGACAGATCTTACACTCGCATCAACAATTTCTGAAATTTCTATAATTCAAATTCAAAGATTTTCTTTAATAAAGCCCTCCACATACGCTATATAGTTTTCTATTAATGCAGTACACCGTGCACCTGGTCACGGCTCATCCATAGTCCCCTCTTTTCCATTCTTAAATTTTCGGCACCATTTCTTCACAGTTGAGTAGGCAATACATGCGTTTCCATATACTGCTTGCATTCGCGTATGAATCTGCAATGGCTACACACCCTCAGCGCATAAAAATCAAAGTTGATCAAACTTGGACGGATTTTCAACAACAAACGCCATTTCAAAATCGAAGTTTCAAAAGTCAGAATCAAATTCAAACGCCAGATACCTATTAATGTGTTGCTTACATACACAACTAACGCTAATAGACGTCATTTGAATTATTGCATGTATTTTCAAGACTGGGTTGATCAAAGATGAGTTTCAGTTGAACAAGTCTCGAGAAATCGATGGAATTCAATAGGCCACTATTTCTTTATTTTATTGATTTGACTCAAGCGTTTGCTTGAGTAAAGCTCGTTAACATAATCAGAACGGTGCAAGAAAACACTATCGATCGGAGGATCATGAAGGTAATAAAGATGCTTAACAATAACAATTAAACAAGAATTAGAACGAATATCGCACTAACAGAAGAAGTACCTACATCAACAGGAATAAGACAGGGGGACAGCCTCAACCCGATGCCTTTTAATGTTATTATGGACCAAATTATTAAATCCGTCAAAGCGATGAGAGAAGGATACAGGATGTAGAATACTAGGTTCAAGATACTGTCCTACGGAGACGTCACAGTTATCGAAAACGAAGGCGATTTACAACGCATCATTTTTAAATTTAAAACAACTGCCGAATAACTGAACATGAAAATATCAATAGAAGAAACACAGTACTTGGTAATCTCCAAAAACCCAATACGGTGTAAACTGGCCATAGATGACCAAATAATAACACAGATTATGAGCTTTACCTATCTAACAGGAAGCGTAGAAACGACCAGCAACAGCAGGGTCTGGCTGTCTCCACGGCATAATATGGCAGCATAACTATATGACCATTGACAAGAAAGTACGAATATACAAAACATGTGTGAGGCCAATATTGACTTATGCAGCGGAGACAGGAGCCGAAACAGCAAAGTCCAAGCAAACAATGAGATCAACCGAAATGAAAACGTTGAGAACGATAACTGGACTCAGTCTACGAGACACAGTAAGAAATCACCCCCAACCAAGACGAGGCGAAATGGAATTAACAGGATGTCATCCTATAAGGAGAAGAAGAAGAAGAAGAAGAAGAAGAAGAAGAAGAAGAACAATATGTGTATATGGTATGGTGCCTCCCAGGGATCCAACAAGGAACATCTTGTGTTGTAGCTAGTAGCTGAATTGCAAGTCATGTGGATTTAATACAAACTACACGAAAATACAAATTTATTATTATAAACAGATATCATAAAGGTTCTTGCTGGGTTGTTTGTTTGTTGACGATATTGCATTTCCTTCTAGCGAGTAACGCGATAACATTCTGAACAACACAGTTTACCTAAAAGTGTAAGTTAATAGAAAATTCTGTTACACCTCAAAATAACAGTAGATCAAGAATAATTTATTTTACAGAGACAACAGGGGTTACAATTAAAAGTCAACAGCAACAGTTAAAACTCAAGAAGTCTTTAACAGGTTACTCTATTAATAGTTCGTTAATCTAACGACAGTAAACCCATCGTCATGTAGTTAAACAAACCAACGAGCTAACTCTGAACATTATACATTAGAGATCATACGTTGTATGCGGGGAAACAGCTAAGTAATTACTGGAATCTTGGATTAACCCCAGGATATACTACTTTCGATACTATCCAAAGTTTATTCACTCAAGGCATTTACCCCAAGCCATATTGAAAGGGGCAATCAAGCATTTCTGAATTAATCCACACAAAGTTTCTAGTTCGCTTTCTCTATACAATTTACTGGAACAACTAGACGCTTCGAAATGTGGGTTTCGCAACTTTGCACGGGAAATGCATAAAACTGAATTTCCCGTCGTTCACACTGCAGTAGCTCAATGCTGCTAATCCGTCTAGCGCAAGGCTGCCCGAGGAGATTTATCGTCGCCTTTCCAGAATATATCTTGAAAGTTAGTCTGAATGTGTGCCACTTGTCGGTTTATGTCAATTGTTGGACCACGAAACTTTGGCCGCTCGTAAGAGTGAACGATAGGTTATTGTAAAAATATGTAGGGTATTAAGTTTGGAACGAAGTTCAAGTGCTGCACGTGCTGTTGTAATAAACTTCTAACTTTTCGGTTTGGAGCTGTATAGAGTATACTTCAATACACAAAATTTGCTATTATGAAATCAACTGCTATGAAAATGTTTTTCCTAAAAAAACCAAAAGTCCCTAAAATATATTAGATAATATCAAAAATATAAAGTAATCTCATACACAATTAGAATATCTTATCTATTCTAAATATGTATTACACCAAGTGTAAAGTTTAGCGGGATCACTATAATATAGATTTCAATAATACTAATAGACTCAATTTCAGCAGAATTTACTTAATTTCTGTGCTTTATACTTATTTCGACATTTTGCATGTCAATTTTATAAGCATTTATTAATTGTAAACATTTGTAGGTAGGGTAACAGCACACTGGATCTTGATTTCGGACTT
The DNA here is from genome assembly GCA_014611495.1 of Limonius californicus. Taxonomy (NCBI): domain Eukaryota; kingdom Metazoa; phylum Arthropoda; class Insecta; order Coleoptera; family Elateridae; genus Limonius; species Limonius californicus. The sequence continues at coordinate 5,274 of JABXWE010001313.1, read as the reverse complement.
GGCTCTAGTCTTCTATTCCAAAACTTCTAATGGAGGGGAATTTATGAGCGCAATTTCCTCATTCATTAAAGCTGTATTTGTTAAAGTGTGCTTGTGAATTTGAAAGGCTTCGAGTATATCCAATTCACGTTTATCAGCACAGAAGTGTGAAAATGTTATATTATTTGATGTCAATGCATGATTATGGTCCAACAAGTGTTTAGCATAGTCAGATTATTTAGAGTGTTTGTGTTTGTATGAGCGTATGTGTTCTTCGTATCTGATTTCAAAATTTCTAATCGTTAGACCGGTGTATATATAATTACACTGTGAACAGTTTAATTTGTAAATATCTAATTTTCGTTAGTTCTATCGTTTGATTTGAATAAGGTGTTAGAAGTTAACTAACGGAAAATCGCAACAAACGATCTGATTTCTGTTAGAGCAGATAAAGGTAATATTTTAGCTATTTTACATAAAGGTGATTACATACAAAAAGTTAATAATATTATAACGACTTCTTAGAAACCTTAAATAGAGATCCCACGAAAAATATCACAACAAACTAAAACAAACATTAAATAACTGTATTGTTACCTTGAAAGATTATGAGAAAAGAAAAATAATACATCCAAATCCACAAACACCAAAACCATACGGTGTAATATAAATTCATAAACCCCAGATGCCTATTAGACCGGTGTCTAATACATAAACGCACCCATCCATATGTTAGCAAAACCAATAAATAATATAGTTACTACCGTAGCATATGGCGCATATTCAGTATCCGCTATTGCCGCTTATTTCTCACGACACTCCATCAAATATATGTACAATCACGTTCAGATGTAATGTCGCAAAATCCTACAGAGTATGCAACTAATATTGCAACATTCTAGCAAGTTAAGATCTACGTTCCTAGTCACCTCAAGGCATGTTATAAATACCCTCCGCAGGTAAACGAACCCTTTTACATTATCTAAAGCCTTTACAATGGAAAATATTATTTGAACAATTTTACAATGCGGTAGGTGTACGAATAATCCTTCCAATCAGCCAACAGCAACTTACCTGCTTTTATTTACTTAACGTGTATAACTTTTATAAATCAATATTGAAGTAAAGATGTCTAGCATTTTAATAAAATTAAAATAATTGTAAAATATAGAACAATTTGACAAGTTTCAGAAATTCTAAAAAGTTAACAGAACAAATAGATCCAGGTAACTTCTCACCATTTCCACTTTCCAAAATTGAAATTAATGCTATTTTAATGCAGTTATATCTGTTGATAAAAGCTTTTTTTCCAGCATGCTGTATAAAATATCAAACAATAGAATACAACAATAAACAGATAAAAAAACTTTATAAACATTAGTTTGAAATATATCTGGCGCCGCCGATTACGTCGATCTAAACGGCGGCGGCGCAGTGCCGCGTAGGGTTGTGTACGCCGATATTAATCGGCGGCGGCGTCGGTGCTTGAAAATATGTCGGTGGCGGCTGATCAACCTGACGGCGCGCCGCGGCGGCGCACATGGTTAATGTGAATCTGTATCACAAATTAAAAAATAATCACTATGAGATATTTTGTTTCAAAACTACCTTGCCATAGAAAACGGTTTTCCCGAATTCTTTCTTTCTTGAAAACAGGACGCAGCGGATTACATAGTATCTTTAATAAACAATGCAATGTAGTGAATTTCAGCTTAACGACAGGATGCATTTACGTTATCAGTCAAGAATCAGTAGAAAAGAGTTTTCTTCTTACTTTCAATAAATTTTCAACGGCATTCTCCTGTATCTTCTTGTGGTTGAAAGTTGTTCGTTCGGGTGAAAGTTAAATATGCCAAGGAGGCCTGGTCAACGAGATTCTTCCCTTGAAATAAGGGGAGTAATAAGCATGTGGGAAAATGGAATTTCGAAGACAGAGATAGCGGAAAGGGTTGATTTATCGGTAAGTAAAATATTCACCTATATAATTTAAAATAACTTTTTCTGAAACCAAATAAGTAATCATTCATACCTTTTTTATTATGCACTTTTAAGTTACAGTCGTGTTTGAACCTTTATAGTCTACCTAAATTTAATTTTCTTTCATTATATGAAAAATGTACAAGCCGTTTCATCAAAAAATTACTGTTTTGTAAATAACTATAAAATGTGACGTTCAGTTGAATTGTTGTAGCCATTAATGAAAAGTTAACAATAGTACTGAGACACCGTGATGGACAGTAAATGAAATATCTATTGCTTTCGTAGATTTACACAATTTTTATAACTTTTTTAACTTGGTAACGCCTTAGTAAATTTTGTAATTAAGTGAAGTAAATGAAATTATTAGTTAATACTGCTACATTATAGTTGTGCAGGACCATTTTAAATAATAATAGTTGTGTTTTCGTGGATAATGGGCCAAACACTGTTTTGGTTTAAAACTCCAAATTTAGATTATAAACATTGCTATACGGATCAAGATTTCTTGAAAATATAATCTAAGTACGACCAATAGAAGCCGAAACGATCCTAATTTTATAATTCAAATTTGGAGTTTTCTTAAAATTCTTCACCAGCTACCCACGAAAACACAGTATTTTTAATATTATGACTTAAACATTTTCTGTACTTTACTATGGTGCTTAAATTACTTGTAATTCCCAACAGTTTTTTATTTGCATAGTGCCGAGCTCAATATTTACACTATTTTCTTACTTACAACAAACCCTCATTGTTATGTTTTATATTTTATAATAATGTTCCATTCATTTGTAATTGTTTACAGATTAGACAGATTGAAAGACGGATAAGACGAGAAGAAGAAGCTTATAATACGCCCTCATACAGGTCGACCGCACCTTTTGGCCGAAGAAAATCGTCAGGCAATTATACAAAATCTTGCAGATCATCCTTTTACAACATCAGTAATTGTACGGGATGAACTGCAGCTCCCATATAGTCCTCTGACCGTCAGAAGAGCTCTACATAAAAGTGGGATCCACAGCCGAAACCCCATCCGAAAGCCGGCGTTGACGGATATTTAAGCCACGGTGCGTTTGCAGTTTGCAGTGGATAATCTGCGAAGGAATTGGGACCGGGTTATTTTTACTGATGAAAATACATTTTGCTCCTCCAGAGATTATCAAAAAACTTTGCGCAGGCAAAATAGCACCCGATTCCAGCGCAACCACATTCAACCCTTAAAACGAAGCCGACGAATTAGTAGTGCATACTGGGGTTGGTTGAGTCGGGATGGACCAGGTGAATTAGTACGCGTCAGTGCAAGGTTTACTGCAATTGAATATATTGAAAGAAGACGTGATGCTACCTACAGTGCGTGCATTATACCCAGAAGGACCCATTCATCTGGTTCAAGATAACTCGCCAATTCACACGGCTAGAATTGTGCAAGAATGGTTCTTGAATTATCCGGAAATTATTTTAATTGAGTGGCCGGCACGTTCTCCCGATCTTAATCCAATTGAAAATCTATGTGCAGCAGCTGTTCCGCACAACAGACCAACTTCACAGGAACGTTGTAAAAGTTTGGGAAAGAATGCGAAGACTAAATACATGCAATCGATTGGTTTCCTCTATGAGCACGAGGCTACAAAATTGCATCGACAGTGAGCGATATTACACCAAATATTAAGTATAATATGTAAATGTAATACATTTTAATTATTTAATTATATAATTTAATAATAAATAAAAAGTTGTACATGTTTAAAATAAAGTTCTAATAAACTACAAACTTAATTGCCGTTTGTATTAGCTACTTAATACGTCAAAATATTAAAAATAAACACACTGCATTAAAATAGAATTATTTTCAAAGTAAAAATGGTGAGAAGTTACCTGCATATATTTCTTCTGTTAACTTTTTACTTTCCGATGCCTCCGGTATAGGGAAGTATTGATATCATGAAAATTTTTGCAGTCGAAGTTTTAACGGAAATACACGTTTTGGCACTCACAGAGCCCAAAAAAGTGGTTTACAAAAAATTACCTTAAGGCTAATCTAAAACTTTTTTGCCGGACTCTCTAGCTTGAAAATGGCGACCACTACGATTTATTCAAAATTTCAACTACGCCCATTTGCTAAAAAACTACTTGTCTGTATGGGGATCAACTACAACTTGCTTGACAGCCCTTTGCGGGTAGTATACCATGAAATAAGATTAATTTCTAAAATCGAAACGATCGCAAAAATTTTTGTAATTTTCAAAAAACTATTTTTCAGAAACTGGTCAACAATTTTTTAATCTTTGTGCCGGTAGAGCTGCGGACGAACTACAATTTGTTTTCTACACACCTCTTAAATTTCATGCAACGCTGCCGACGAATTTTTAATTTTTGAAAATTCGAATTTGCTAGCGCCTTTATTAATCGAAATATGATAAACAGTTAAATACAAAAGTTATTCAACAGATAATTCTCCATTGTCTGAAATCAATATAACTTATAGAGGGTGTTCAGTTTTCAAGGGACAATAGGCAACTTTGTTATTTTAAATAAAACACCTTGTATATTTTTTATATTTATTATACTTTTGAATGCAAAATTTAATTCTAGATAGGATGTATCGGGTATTCCTATACCTAAAATTTACGGTTGTTGAGATTTTTGCGATTGTCAATTCTTCTATAATTATTTTAATTTTATTTAAAAGCTAGACTTCTTTAAATTCGGTATTTTCTTAAAAAAGTTGCAAAATAACGACAAATTGCAAAAGTTGCATAGACGCATAAAAGCAGCTAAGTTGCTGTTAACTGATTAGAACGAATAATAGTACCTACATCTGCCGTGTAAAAGTGTTCAAGTAATATTTTTCATTGTAAAGACTTTAGATAATGTAAAAGGGTTCGTTTACCTGCGAAGGGTACTTATAACAAGCCTTGAGCTGACTAGGAACGTAGATCTTAACTTGCTCGAATGCTGCAATATTAGTTGCATACTCTGTAGGATTTTGCGACATTACATCTGAACTTGATTGTACAACACCAAAGAAATACGGCGAATACCCCGCATACCTCACATACCTCACATGATTCAGGATTGCCGTGATACAAATATACAAACAGAAGTGACTACAGTACCACAATCGCAAGATGCGGAAAAAGTTGGAACTCAAGTCTGGAGATTCACACAAAACTGAGCTAACGGTTTGCAATCCTGAAACATATATAGGGCTCTGGTTTGTCCGGCTGCTTCATGATGGATTGCTAGCAGACATACATTTGGTTCAAGATGGTACGAAAGCGCTATATATATATATATATATATATATATATA